>JAIFZK010000017.1:702500-797500 GCA_027481765.1 Tenualosa thibaudeaui | reverse complement strand
TCTCAGTAGTAGCATCTGCACCCAGGTCAATAAGTGTAACACAGTGTAACATTTTCCCCTCAGATGCTGTGTGTTTGTGTTTGTGTGTGTGTGTGTGTGTGGCTTCAGAGCGGTGAGTGGTGTGTTGATTCATTGTAAGAGAGGAAAAGAGACGGTATTTTTACATAATACATAAAAACCTTAGATTGTACTTATTTTT
Organism: Tenualosa thibaudeaui; assembly: GCA_027481765.1. NCBI lineage: Eukaryota > Metazoa > Chordata > Actinopteri > Clupeiformes > Clupeidae > Tenualosa > Tenualosa thibaudeaui. The sequence continues at coordinate 797,301 of JAIFZK010000017.1, read as the reverse complement.
ATGATTAATTATTTTAGTTGAAATGCCATGTTAAAGTTGCATTTTGGCACTTTTAAATTAAAAAGCCTTTTTAGCTATGTTTTTTGTGTTTGTGTCACACATTTCTTTTAAAACAGAGCATCTCTCCTTCTGTGGAATAATTGAATAAATTCTCAGATGCTGAAACGTTACACTTAAAATTGCTGTTGTTACACACATTTGTTCTGGGACCGATATTGTGGCATAACAGACAATACTTTGCATATTGACACTTATACTTACGCAGATTGAACTTGAGAAAGTAGCTGAGCTCAGTTGCTGTAAACCAACCATCCAGTCATGCAGCCTGGATTTATATATATATGTAATATATATTAATATATATATATATATATATATTAAATGTTTAGTCTTTTTTTTGGGGGGGGGGTCCAAAGAAGCTGTTGAAGTGCAGATATGACAAAAGACAAATTCCTCCCCCTGAATTGGGTTATCTTTTTCTGGTGGAATGTGGTGCTTGCATGCTCCCTGGGAGGTGGGAGTGAGTCAGAGGTTATGTTGTGGTCCCAAGGAAGACTAGGCCAATGTTGCAAGTCCCGTCTCAATTAAGTGTGCGAGACAGAGCCCGGCTGCGTTATTGCTTGAGGGAATAAATGCCACAGGACACGGGCCATACATCATCCGCTTATATGCAAACACTTGAGCCTCACTCACTGACATTTACACAATCCCTGCCTATCTGCAGCCCTGTCCTCCGCCGTTGCCCCCCGCCATCCATATGCCCGACGTGTCGGCTTGCCCTCACACCCTCCCTCCGTTCTTCCCGTGTGCCATCAGAAGACGGCTCCGGCAGACCCTGGGCTCCGAGCTGGGTTTGGCACATGTGGTGCCTGCCACGTCGAGCACTTTCTTCTTCCTAGGAAAAAAAAAGAAGGCTTTCGCTTAGCAAGCAATGGGGCTACTACAGTGTTTGCTTCTTTGGATATAAATGACAGGGTTTTTTTTTATCTTTGAGCATTTCCTTCTGCAGGTGTTTTTATTTGCCGAGGTTGTATCCAGAGGCTCCTTGCATGCATAAATATATTTTCTGCATCATTTAGTCTGTGTGTCTCGGGTGTCATCAAATCACTTTTGTGTCATATACACCTTAAATAGGCTCCCTCCCTCTGTCTCTCTCCTTGCCATGCGAGTAGCTTGTGTTATTGCGCTGGTCATGTAAGAAAGCGTCTGTGTGAGCACATAGACAGGAAATGTGAGAGAGGCATTAATAGCAACAGTAAACATGGGCAATGGCTCTCAACCTGGCTGCACTTAAGCCCTGGAGGAAATATGAGCTACCCTCTCCTCTCTCCCCTCTCTATTTCTCTCTCTTCCTCTCTCCCAGCCACACTCTGCCAGTCTGTGTCTTCGTCTCCTTCTTTTACTCTATCATCTCTGTCTCCTCATCTCCCCCCCCCCCTCTCTGTTTCTCTCTTTTACTCTCTCCCTCTTGATTCCCTTCATTTCCTATGTTATGTATGCCTGGTGATCTAAAATTAAGCTTCGCCGTATTCGTTGAATGATATTGTTTGAATAATGTCTGAATGTTGGGCCATTAAAAGTTGCCTCCCCTGAATTAAATTAATTCAGTCATGTGTATTTAGGACAATTTGATAGAAGTCTAATGGAAGATAGAGTGAACTCGGGACTTTTTTTTCCCAGTTAAACAAATGTGTCATCTGTGAGTTTAATGTTAATTAAGGATTCAGACAATCTCTGGATGATTTGTTCCATTAGACAGTGTCAGAATGTAAGTGTTTAGAATTTGTATTGCATTATATGGTATTGCAGAATCACACTGTGTGAAAGTGATGAAACGTTTTACAAATATTCAGGAAGAATTGCTAGAACACTGGAAGCTGAGCTGAACAGCATAGCTTGATTGATAGTATCGTTTCAGAATTCTCAAGGGTTTATGACCAATTTAAGGGAAATATTCAGTCCAGTTCAAGACACGGTGTCGTTAGTATGATTAATTTGACCTAAGTGCAGGTGTGGGAAGTTGACCTCTTTTATATCTTTTAATAAAACGTTGGAATTTAAAATTTGCTAAGACACATTTAATTACAAGAATCTACCATTAAACAAATGCTTTATGTAAATAATTATAAAACATTCTGTAAACTTTAAATTTAGTGGTGTTCCAACTAATGATCTGTGATAAAACAGTCATTAACACTTTGTAATGTGACACAAAAATATGGTATCATTATCATTAAGGAAATTGTCATAGAACCATTAAAGAAATCCCATTAGCGGGCCTGTCACTGCTCTTGACACTCGCCTTTATAACTTGTGTGTGGTGTCACGGGAGCTGGCCGATATTTCTTGTTATTTCACACAGTGTGAATGTGGCTTCCTCTAGAGTTGCGGTGGCATTGCAGAAGTCCTCAGTCCACAGTATATAGACAGGTTACAGTCTTACTCATCTGTGTTTCAATGAGGACTTTTTGACAGGCCTCTATGATGTCAATAAAACATAAGGTTACACATACAGTACTTTATTAGATGCAACTGAACAATATTGTGTTCAACTTTTTTACCATTGTCGACATCATTGTGCTCATCCTCAGAATTATCATTATTGATGTTCGACTAGCAAAGCAGACAGACATGTAACAGCAACATTAGACGTTTGAAGAACCTAATGCAGGATAATACAGATTGCTCGTATATAATCATCATGTCCTTCACTGTAAATCCTCCATGACACCTCTCACCAGTCTCACCAACCCTGTAGCGTTCATTAGATACTGGCTCCTCTACAGTTGTGCATCTCGGCCTCAGTGCACTAATTGATGGGGGTTGACCTCGGCGACCCTTTCTAAATTGAGTTGTAATCCCTGTGGCGAGAGCCTTCTTGTCAGCTAGTCGAGCTGCATTACAAGCCTTTTGTTCTTGCATGCGGTTAGACTGATGTCCATGTTTTGTCCAGAGTAGCCCTGTGAATACACTAAGTAAGAACATATTTCACTGAAGCCGGGGTGTGCCAGAGAGGGACGTTATATTATCTTCCACACTGTGGAGTCAACAGCCCCCACTGTTATGTCAAGTAATGTGTACCAGTTGAAATGTTTAGTACAGTTCTAATTTGTAAAATGCTCATCTGCATGATTTCAGGCAACTGTAATTTTTGACTGTTTTACGTAGCCATTGCCTATTCAGTAAATAGTAGCAGTATCAGATTGTTGCACTTAATGAGAGGTTTCCAGTCAGAGTCTACTGAGAGTTAACTGTTTTGTGAGATAAGTCATGTGATGTGGTAAATAATATGCTCTTTTGAATGTAACACAATACGTGCACATGATGGGTCATTGCAGATAAAGTTAAATTATGGAAGAGCATCACAGCCTGATGCTTTGTAGTAAGCTCAATTTGCACACAGATTCCTTCTAATGACTCTTGTCACTCCACAGATCCAATACATTTGACATATAATAGATTCTCAAACAATAAGGAGACCAAGATTTATTTATTGGTTCATCATTTTTGTCATGTTTTAAATATAACATTTTCTCTCTGCACTATATGGAACATGTTCCTTTTATCACATTTGATATTGTGGATTAAAATAATTGGAGTAAAATCAAGCAATTTAAGGTACTATGTTAGCATCTAAGTGAATGCTAACATAGTGAGAAGAGGTGTAAAAAGGGAAGTGGAACTATGGGCAAATTGAGCTTAAATCTGCTCTCTGACCCCCTATGCATTTGAGCCATTAGTTGTACAGGATCCCGCAGTCTTACCGTGTTTCATGAGACGTATTAAAAGAGTGCACTTTTGTATTTGAGCATGTCTGTGCAAAATGACTATTACCACAATGTAAAATCTACTGGAGTTGATTTATGCTGGACCTGCCAATCTCATCTAACCTCTCTGAGAAATGAATTACAGCTCACACGGCCAATATTACCATTCTGTGTCCCTAAGTGCGCTCGTGTAGAATTTTAGTTAGAAGTTTAGTACTATCATTTTATGCACAATGGAAACATTTGGCAAAGCGCAATATATCTGTACTTTTTGGAGGAATTGTCAGTTGGAGTTGTGAAGTTTACGTGTCTGACCAAACACAGTAGCTCCAGAAAGGACTGAGATTTATTCCATAGGGCCATAGGGTGAGGAATCACAGCAGACCTGTGTCACCCTCTGCTCACCTCAGGTGACCTGTAGTGTTTTGGAAAAATTAGTGATTTGCCTAAAGATCTGCTTCACGCTATATAGTCCAGTTGAAGTTGTTATTGCAGTCATGCCATGCTGACCAATTACAGACACAGTTGCCACACAAGTGGAAGTTGTAGGGGAAGTGATGGAACACATAAAACGTGTTGCTGCTGTTGAAATTGAAAAAAGAAAACCTTCTTAATAGCAGCACAGTGGCAATAAATGACTGTGAGCTGTCATAATGTAAAAGTTGTGCACTCTTTGTTAAAAGGGAATTTTCTGCCTCAACTCCCTTTTCGTCGCACCAACAGGGATGGCAATCAAAACAAAGAAAGTCTAACTCCCAACATACCAATCTACCTCCACGCCACAGGGGATTTATTAAGACCCCTGCCCCGATTTAAATGATGCTGCTTGTATGGATCTGCACTGTGATGGAAAAACTCATTTAGCTCGCAGGGGCCTTCCCTCTAAGAGGTGTCTCTCTGGGACACCACCAGAGCACTTTTCTGTAGTCCAAACAGCACCTGCCGAGTCCACCTCTCTGCATTAAACCCACAGACCCCGCCACCGGCCAAAGGCCTTTTTTTTTTTTTTTAACTGCCCGCCATCGGTGTCTGCCGACAGTCCAGCCAGTGCTCGGCCAAGCATCCTCACTGCTGCTTATGTGACGCACTTTGAATTATCCACCTTTCCACAAGTGGAAAAAGTGATTCACACCTAGGTCAGGCTCTTAAGACCCTTTTACAGAATTGAAAAGGGGAGGGAGCTAATGTGGGCTATTGTTGGGTTTCGATCCTAACAGCGTTCTTTTGAAATCATATTGCCTTTTGAATTCATGGTGACCATCATCCTTTTTTTAAAAAAAAGAAAAATAATAGTTGAAGTGGTTTGGTTCAGAGTCCTACTGCTTACTGTTCTTTTACGAACTCTCCGTTACTTGCATCCATCTCCCCACCAGTTTCCCCTTAATTACCTGAAAATGTGACACTTGCAAAGAAGCACTCAAAAAGAGCGAAGGCTACCTCCTGCTTTGACATGTTTCCGCCATGCCACCCCATCCACCTCACACCCCAGACCTCCACCTCCATCCACCCCTCGTAACCCCCCCCCCCAACCCCTTCCATCTCTGCCCAACTGGGGGGTCCTGTCAGAGGGGGCCATTTCTTTGCACAGGAAATGAAAGGGTAGCACAAGGAGGCATAATGGAGGCTACGTTCCTGCCTGCAGGGGTAGAACTGTGAGGCACGTAAACCTCCTCAATGAGTCCCTCATTTTCCATGGAGCAGGTGGGAGTCTTTTGTTCTCTTCCTGCTGCTAAAATCCATTTAGTTCTCCACACCTGACATACAGCGAGAGGAACTCTTCCAGTTGGAGTGAGAGGGAGAAAAAAGAGAGGAGGGGGAGGATTTGGAGGTTTGTCTCTAATGAAAACTGTGCATACATTTCACAACACACTCCCTGTTTGTCAAGAACAATGGCGGCGGGCCACTCGTCAAAAGGGTTTTATTGGCGTGTAATGAATTTGTCTAAGCACTGGTCAAAGAGAGGTTCATTCAAGGACTGTTCAGCTCCAGAGTAGTCGCCAGTGTGATTAGAATGCACGGGCATGTCTGCACTAATGGAACTCTGAAGCTACAGATTTCTAGCAGGTGACGTCTCTCCATGTAACTCGTCAGACTGGTGCAGAGGGTTTGCTTTTTGCTACATCTCTGATTGTCAGCAAACAAGCTATGCAAACGATTACGGTTCCTGTTATCAATAATGCTGTGAAATTTTGCAATTTACACTTGCAATGCAATCGCACCCACAGAAAATATATACAGACCCATGTTGCTGTATTTTGCAGGAGTGATATACATGTTTGAGTGATGATTCTCACTTCTCTATATCGACTCCCTTCTATGTCCTTGGTAGTTCTTGTAAGACCGAATGTATCAAGAGGAAATCAAGAAGAAAAAACTTTGAACTAAAAGGAAAATCTAAAAAGCCCTTTCCCCTATTTTCCTTTTCTCAGCTTCATTTCTGTAAGCTGGCATTTTCCACTACCACAGTTTTCCCCGCTTAGCTTTTTTTCAGTGTATGTGGTTGAGTTTGTATGAAAGAAATGTTTTTCTTTTTTTTTCCCTTGCCAAGTCAGTTTAGGGAGGAGGTTTTCATGCACTGGTCACTGGGTCTCTGTTGAAGGGATATGTTTTTGGAAGATTTCTATAATTCATAATGTCATTATTCAACCCAATAAGTGATTTATGTGGGTGGCTGTGGGCTGCATTGCCAAACCTCATACATATGAAAGACTCAAGCGGATTCCCAAACCTGAGGTTGAGTTGCAGAAAGTAACTGAAAGCTCTGTGCGCAGAAGAATATTAATTTAAAAACAACAAAATCAAAATGAAAATCTCTGGTACACACAAGGAGGGAAAAAAAGAAACGAGAAAAGAAGTTGAAGTGTAATAATAAGAAATCATGCTGAGGAGATCATGCCCACAAAGTTTCTTTATTTGTCTCTCTAATCAGTTTCTCTCTTTCTCTCTCTCTCTCTCTCTCTTTCTGTTTTATTTCCATGGCAGTAGAAGACAATGTGACTGAAGACCAGCTAACCCCAGGGCAGACTGCCGTAGCAAGCGGTAATGCTTCATTTTATGTTTTTATTGGAAAAAAATGGCCTTTTTGTTTCACTACATCTGGTCCATGGCTGTCTGTCTTCATGTGAGTAGAGCGTGTTTTGTTCCATTGTGGGTCTTTGCCTCAAAGTGTTTTGTATGGTTTCTGTTCTTCCGTGTGTGTGTGTGTGTGTGTGTGTGTGTGTGTGTGTGTGTGCATGTGTTTTTCTGTGTTCATGCATCACACTGATACTACATGTGTGCCTCTGTGTATGAGTGTGTGTATCTATTTCTGTGTTTGTATCTCTCTCTCTCTCTCTCTCTTTCATTCTCTGTGTCTCTGTCCCCCTGTCTCTCCTCTCTCTCGCTCTCTCTCTCTTTGCCTTGCGCGGCCTGGCCAGATGAATGCATCCTGTCACCTCATGTGGCATCCACTGCTGCCCTCCAGGCACCAAGCAGTAATCCAGGTCAGGCTTTCAGAAGACCCAGTATGAATGAGGTCTGCTCCTGATGTGCACTAGTGGATCTCTCATTTCATTTGTCTCTCGTAAAGGTTAGGTCTCATGTGTGGTTATTTTAAACCCGATATGGATGGCTTTGCCCAGCAGGCTGGGGACCCTCGACTCTCCGAGGCTGGCATCAGGGGGTGGGTTGGTTGGTGAGGATGGGGGGTTGCGGTTAGAGAGCTCCATGGCTGTGTTGTTTTAGCCAAACTTGAGTTGTCATGTTACAGGAGTAATGTATGTGTGTGTGTGTGTGTGTGTGTGTGTGTGTGTGTGTGTGTATGCCTCTGAGATGAATAGGCTTCGGTGCTGACTGCTGCACTGTAAAGAGTCTCTGGTAGATTAGCAGTGTAGTAGATGGTGTTGATATGTGTGTGTCTATGTGTGTGTTTTTGTGTTTAGCAGTAGAACAATAAATGACTTATGAATTTTTTTCTCACCCCTCTGTCAAACCTGTCATTTTTGCAAACATTTTCAGTTAAATGTTTTTCCTGGATGCATTGCTGTGGTGCTGTATTGCATTGTGTTGTATTGTATTAGCTGGTGACATTTAAAAACAGCTCAGTTGGTAACTATGGAGATTGTTAACAGAGCCAGATAGAGCCCTTGAGTTTGCTATGAGGCCTGTGAAAATAGGAAAAGAATGCATGACCATTGATCAACGTACTATTAAACGTCATTTTCAGTAAACCGGAATTATGTTTATTATTATTGCTAGTAATATTATGTATATTCACTTGCACAAGTCCACTAGTTGCCCTCTTTTTAACATCTTGTGCACCAAAGGCCTCCTCAACTCTCCTAAAGAGGGGCAGAACTGCTTCATTCATGGCTGGCTGCCTAATTTTTCAGTCACCACTTTCATTAAGTAGGCTGCATTACATGATCAATTGGAATGGGCACATGCTGAGACAAGTTGCTAAATTCAGGTTTTGTAGTTATGTGCCAATAAGTGATTTTATTTCATTTTTTTTTTAACCAACATGAAGCACATTCAATGAAGTGTGGATTTTTGTGCTCCAGTCAAGGGGAAGAGGCAGAACAATAAATGATGTAAGAAGAGTGTAACATAGTAATTCAAAACACATTTTAATACTGTGTGTTCACACAAAATGCTTTACTGTGACATCTTCCTGCAGTTACAGCAACACAAATTCAGCCAGCCACAATTGGTGTTTGAAAACATCATAATTTACTAACAAAATTCTTTCTTAAAATATGAACTGTCAGTTTAGCTTTTCCAAATCCAGTAGTGTTTCTTAAAGATTCCTCCTTGTCCTCATGTAAGGCTATGAACTGTGACACGTTCTGTATTATCTCAACTCTATGACTGTTATACTGTACTGTACTGTGTCAGTTCTTTTTGGAGTGCAGCAACTACAAATACTTACAGTACTGATGTCATTGTATGGTCACATTGCAGATATTTCTGTAATTAGAATGTAACTGAAAAAGAAGATGCAATAGTTATTAATTGATGTATTTATTTTTTCATGGGTATATGTTGGGGTGCTATCTTGTATCAAAAAAAAATAGTTGTAACAGAGACAACGATACTTAACATTGTGTGTGTGTGTGTGTGTGTGTGTGTTTATGTTTATGTTTATGTTTATGGATAGGTGAGGCCCAGTATAGTTTTATTTCAAAGGTCAAAAGAATCTACATGAAAGGACTGTTATGTAACAAAAGGAAATCAGGTACAACTTAATGTAGAACTATTATTTTTCTTTCTTTCTTTGTTTCTTTCTTTCTATCTGCCTGAACTCAGAATGTTGGGTTTAAGATCCACAGTTTGCCTTTACCACTGTGCTTGCTTCTTCTATGTAATTATAACCACATGCTACTTGCACACTCTCCCTCTCTCTTTCTTTCTCCTGCTCCCTCCCTCCCTCTCTTTCTCTTTCTCCTTTTTTCTTTCATGCTCTCTCTCTCTCTTTCCCTCCTCCCCCAACCCCAGCTGTATCAGGTTTGTGCTATTTTGTGGAGTAGGATGTCAGCCCCTGCTAAAGTGGAGTGGACTGAGTCCTGCTCTCCAATGTAAAGATCTTAGAGGACGTGGGGACTGTGAGGTGCAGCGCCAACCAGATCAATGCACCGCAGGGCTCAGTGCTGCAGGAGAGCAGAGCAGAGGAGAGAGAGATAGGAGAGGAGAGATGGGGGAAAGGGGAAAGAGAGAGAGAGAGAGAGAGAGAGATAGGAGAGGAGAGAAGGGGAAAGGGGAAAGAGAGAGGGAGAGAGAAGAGAGGAGAGCAGCCCTCTTTTTCTCTCCTCCAGCACTGCTGAAATCACAATCTCTATTATTCATTTCCTTTGTTGTACAACTGCAGTAATGGCATGGCAAGATGCTCTGCTCAATATTAGAACTCCCTGTGTGAGAGAGGGAGCAGGCAAGAGAGAGAGAGATAGAGAAAGGGGGCAAGAGAGAGAGAAAGAAAAAGAAGGCGGGGGAGTTGGGGAGTGAGGGCTCTGTGCCTGTTTCTCATTTCGATAACTTGGGTTTTCTTTGCCCTCTGTTCCTTTCCTATTGTGCTTATGTGGAAAGGGTCTGATTGAATTATGTCATTATGTTCTAGCCCCTTCAGTGATTGACAGCTGTGCATTGTTGTGCATTTGTGTGTGTGTGTGTGTGTGTGTGTGTGTTTGTTTGTTTGTGTGTATTTGTAGGGATATCCCTTCCATGATTTACCTTTCTGTGCTTACAGTCATGCTCATTTTAGTCTGTCTCTCTTTCGCCTTCTCTTTCTATCTTGCTCAAACACACTCTTTCTCACACACACACACACACACACACACACACACACAGATACACACATATTCGCAAACACATCTACACACACTGTGATTGTCCCATTAAGCATCCATGTTTTATAACAGTGCTGATCAGGGCTTTATTGTGCTTGTCTGGGGCGTTGCACTCTGGCACTTCTTCAGAGTTCCCCCTCACTCCCTCACTGACTCTGGTTCAGGATCTCGGGGCTGGTGCCCGCACGAGGGCAAGCCAGCACAATGATCTCAGATCAGTGGAAAATAAATAAAGATGGGGTGGGGTAGGTGGAGGGGAAGGGAGGAGGAAGACTCCTTCCCCCAAGTGTGGCGGAAGACTCACTTAAGTGTCACTTTAGAAGGAGTGTGTCTGTGACCTATATTGGCATGCTTGAGCTCTATGAAAGTTTTTCAAGAGTTTTTGACTCCCCCCATCCCCCTACCCAACCCTGGCGTTTTTTTTTTCTTTTCTTTTGCTCTCTCTTTTCCCTTCCATAATGAGACTTTGCGATCCGTGTGAAGGTTATTCAATCTTAATGTCCTTGCGTGTCTGATAGAAGCTCTCCCTTACCCCACAGAAGCAGGCCTCACACCTTTGATCAGACGCCTCGACATGTGTCGACTGAAGCCGCTCGCTGCTTAGAATAAATTCTTAATTCGAACTTGGGGGTGGATGTGCACGGTGGGAAGAGTAGAGGCGTATAAGGGAGTTGCAGTGGGGTGGAGGGCTTGTCGAAGATGGATGAGTAAGTCCTGGTTGGAAAGGAAGACTATAGACGAAAGGTAGTCATTCCTCCATCTTCACCATGTCAAGGCCCTCTGCTGTGTTTGTGTGTGTGTGTGTGTGTGTGTGGGAGGGGTGTGGGCTTGCTCCAATTTGGGCTTGCTCCATGTCTGTTGGACCGTATTTCTCGAAGCCTTATGCAGGTTCGGTGGTAAATCTCAGTGAGCTTTGCATGAAGGGAAGAGTGATTCCTCTGGGATATCTGCGTGACTTCATGTTTGATCTCACTCTGGATATGATTTAGAAAGGCACAAAACCCCCCAACAATGATGGCATTTACAGCATTTTGATGCCAAATGATGGATCAAAAGTGATCTGTCGGCTGGCCGTTGTGGTTTATTTTTCCAGTCAGTTTTGGACTTACAGAAAGATTGAAGAGAGTTTTTAAAGACTTTCCTTGTCTGCTTCCAGATTGCTAGGAGTCTCTCGCCACACGGACTTGGAGTTCTCATTTAGTACTTCTTTGACTAATCTCGGCTCATATATGAATATACCGCATTCCAGTCCTGTCTTCTTTCAGTCCATATCTTATGTGTCCTCCTGTTTCCTTCAAATGATTTCCTCTTTTCCTTGTCTTTCCTCTCTCTCTCTTGTCTTTGTATTTAGCCATTTGGCTCCTGATCTGTTTCTTTTTTCCTTCTCTCTTTTTCCTCAATCACCCATCTCTCTTTCCTCTTTCTCTCTCTCTCTGTGTTCCTCTCTCTTTCACTCTTCTGTCTCTCCCTCCCTCTCTCCTGTGGTTTGAAGGATTGGCAGGCAGTGGTGGCGGGGGGCTTGTGGCCAGAGAGCAGGGCCGCCCCCTCCAGTCACAGTGGGAGACAGCCGAGCATCGGGGTGGGGGGTGGGGGTGAGGAGGGGTGTTGGGGGGGTTAGTGGGGCTGAGGGAGCTGGCCTGGCAGGGGAGCTGGGGACCCTTGGTGGGGGGGACGACAGAGCAGAGAAGAGAACATCAATTAAAACACTATAAATATTTAAGAGCAGAAATACTCAATAATATTAGGGTGAAGGTGGGGGTCTTGGGTGGGGGGGGGGGGGGTGGGGGTGGGGGGTTGGTGAAAGAGTGTCAGTCCCTTTTTTTCACAAGATGAAAGTTCTGGAATGATAAATGTCACTGAGGCACTACGCACTGCTTGGGTGGGCTGGACAGTGATGGATGGGGAGGGGAGAGGGGAGCACATAAAATATTGCATGGCTTACTTCAAACGGGATCAATCACTGTCCTCAGAGGACAAATACAAGCATAACAGACCACCTCCAACACTGTAGCGCCTGCTATTAGTCCTGCATGTTTGTTCATGAAAAACTATTAGATAAAACAACAATCGTTTTTTGCTGTAGGATGTTATGAAAAAAGGATGTGTTCCTTTGTCATTCGACTATTATTATCAATAACATGCTCTTAACATTCATAGAATAATGAGGTTCTTCATAAAAGAAAAAAAATGTATCTCCAAAATTGTTGCTCATCCATCTAAGTAGTATGTAATAGTTTATAGTGATTTGTCAGCTGTTCCAAGTGGTAATAAACCTTTGACCCATAGTGTTGCTCGAGGTTGTAGTGTGCTGAGATTCAGAATACTGTCCATTCTTTCACCCTGTTCCTCTGCGGCCACACCAGCGTGAAGACTCCTGATTGGCAGCTTGTCTTACTCGGGTGTCATTGATCCACCCTCTGCTCAGTTGGGGATTGAGACAGGAGGATGTCCAGATCTAATGGATTAATGGGTCTAAACCCAGACACCCTGGAACTCTGTATTGACATTGAACTCTAATCCCTTGGATAGGCCCTGACCTTGCCGTGGCTGGTCCCCAGGTTAGCCTGTTAGACAGCAGAGGTGAAGCCATCTACATTAATACATTGTTGCTCTAATGGGCCCTGCTTCTCTCTCTCTCTCTCTCTTTTTCTTTTTCTTTCTCTCTCTGTCTCTTTCTCACATCTAGCCAGAGCAAAGAAAAACCTATTGGACAGATCAGAGCGATACAGATCAGTGAATGTGAACGAGTACAAGCGAAGGAGCGCTTCCTTCCTTTTCTTCTTTTTCTCTCTCTTCTTTTTTTCTCTTTTTTGCCCTTGTTATTCCATGTTTCATCAACAAAGAATGTGTGATGTGGTGCAGTTGTTGTGGGTCCGTTGCTCTGCCAGAGAATTACACAGTCTGAGTCTCTGTGTTTAATGTGTTGGCTGCGCATTGGCATAATCACTTGCAATAAGTGTCTTAAATATATATAAAAAAAACATACAGGCTTTTCACTATTAGGTTTAAACTGATTCGACTCAGCTTGGTGTTGATTTGGACCTAGACAAGCTCAAGAAAGGTCTGCAAGCATGTCTGCCCAGAGATAGCGTTGAACTTTCTGGAACACTAAGTCCTGGCTGTGTGAGGGTCTCCCAGTCCTTTGCCCCCCCCCAACCCTTCCCCCACATCGGCTCGACCACAAAGGTTGGCCGGTCCTACGATGTCCGGGCCCTCTTCCATGGAAGGAGATGTCTGCATCTGCGGCGATGGGCCTGGGGAATCGCGTCTTCTCCAAACACCTTCTGCTCTGTTCCACTGTGAGTTCCCAGCGGGGGAACCGTGCGCTGATATTTTTAGAGGGCATGTTCCACGAGCCTCCGTCGCCAAGAGAGAAGGACAATAGAGGGTGTGAGGTTACATCAATGCTTGGCGTGAGATTTGGGGTGGGTGGGTGGCTCATTGGCTTGGGGATTGGGTTATTGGTGTCTTTGGGAGCGGGTGGGGTGTGTGTGTGTGTGTCTGTGTGTGTCTGTGTGTGTGTGTTGGAGGGGTGGGTGGTTGGGGGTACACGAGGTTGGAGGGAGGAGAAAAGAATTCTGGGTGGCCTTGAGAAGCCCCTGGATCGGCACTCCTGAAGGAATGTCACACTCCTCAGAGCCAGCTCTCCTTCTCTGCTTCTCCTTCTTTAGTGAAGACGGCGAGTAGAAGCCCACGGACATGATGGGCTGGAACCAGTGTCAGATGAATATGGTGACGTGGAGTGCAGCAGCAGCCCTCATTATGATGAGGATATAAATATGTCATGACCGTTTTGTGCCACAAATAATATCACTTCAGCTTATGCCTAATGGTTCAGGTCACGCTCAGATCTACCTACAAACATACCTAATGCTTGTCCTGTATTTAGATGACATTATATCATTGCTATCAACAGAGCTAATTTGTTATATATTTGATGTCTATAGCAACTGTGGGAGAATTCTACAACCTGATGAAATGACTGTTTCATAAACATCCAAAGCTGTGTCATATCTCTTCTTCGTGTGATGTAGGCTATGGAAAAGTCAATGCTAAAGCCCTGATGGATCCGCAGTGTTTCTCATCGAAATCCGAAACAGTTCGACTGCATTTAGCAATCAGAGGGAATGTTCCCCCTCAACCTCTTTCTTCTGCACTGATCGCCAAGCACGTATTCAGGGGCGCATTGTGTTTGAAAGACGAGATTGCAGATAGGAGAATATTGATGTGTGCGACCCGCGGCTGCCTGCAAGGAAGGCTAAATTATTCAGGGAAGTGTGTCACATCGAGGGTGTAACACACACCAATTTCAGCACCGAGTGCCTCCTTCTCCCTCCCTCTCTGTTTTCCCCCTGCACTAGCAGAGTTGATATCTCGATTGAGTGAACAGCTTGAGAAAAAGCCAAGTTCTGTAGCAAAATGAAGGGATCTTTTGTAAAGAACAAAGCAGAATGCTTCCTTCTACTATTAAGTTTTAAGATGAGTCATAGTGTTGGTGTGATGATGTGGTGCAGTGGAATGTGGTGTCACTTATCAGATTGAAGAAAAGATATGAAGGATGTCAAAGGATGGAATGAGACATGTTTACGTATGGATGAATGTATGCACAGGAAACACACCTCTGTAGCAGTCAGCCTAATAATCAGCCTTATTAAAGCGCCTCAGTGCACAGATGATGGTCTTGGGGCGGAGATATTGTCGCTCTCCAGCGGTTGTCATTGGAGCCCAGAGCTCATGATTTGTCCCTGGCCTCCGCAGATCCAGACTTCGTCCCAGAGGGGGTGGTGGAGGATGCGGAGGACGGCCGTCTGAGGAAGAGGCGTCTGTCTCCGGAGCAAGGCGAGGAGGGGGAGGAGGACGACGACGAGGCCGCGCTGCACAGCTGCGACGGCTGCCGGCAGGTGTTCGAGTCACTGAGCGATCTTACCGAACACAAGATTAATCAATGCCAGCTGACAGGTAAACAACGCTCAGCCCACCGAGCCAAGCTAGCACCTCTCTCTCTCTTTCTGTCTCTGTCTCTCTCTCTCTCTCTCACACACACACACTCTGTTTTCTCTTTTTTCCCTCTCTCATTTTCTTTCTTTCTTTCACCCTCCATTTTCCCCTTGGTCTCCTCTGTTTCCTCTCTCTTTTGTCTTTCTCTCTCTTATTCTCTGTCCCTTTGTTTTGTTATTCACTCTCATCCCTTCTTCATATTCTCTCTGTTTCTGTTTTTCTCTTTCTTCTCTCCTTGGTAATCCTATCCCTCCAATACAAATGCACATGCGTGTGCGCGCACACACACACACACACACACACACACACACTGCTGAAACACAATCATATAGTAATTTATACACATGGATATAATTAAATGAGTGTTTAGCCAAAGGAAGTGCTGCCACCATCACAAATTCCTTCAGCATTAGCAATAATTGTACCACTTTCCACAACTACAGTTCCCCAACTGCAACTCTTTCTCTTTCTTCTTCTCTCTCTCTCTTTCTTTCTCCTCTCTCCCTAGTCTCTGTGTATTTTGGCTACACCCACTGTCTAGTGCGTTCGATTAGACCACACACATCACATCGCACATCCCCACGGAGAGAAACAGGCGAACCCAAGTGCGTTTGCACGAGTGCTGTAGTGAAGCTCCAGTGGCAGGCCGTGTCATTGGCTGGCTGATGTATGAACACAGCTAAAAATACTCTGACAAGGTGGCAGTGAGAACTAATGATGTCAGCTGAAGGCTTCTCGAATACATGTTCAGTTCAGTGGGCTGGCTGCCCTCTTTATCTCTGACCACCCCCCACATCAGACATGGCTTCCAGGACAACAAAACTGAGAGGAAAAAAAAATATAGAAATATTATTAGGATAAGTATTGAATTTAGATTGGGGTTTAGAAATAAACCTTCTCTCCTACCTAAACTCCATATTTGAACTTGTGTATGTACAGTATATGTTTCATCTGGAAAAAAAAAAATCTTTAAACCAAAGTGAATCCTCTGCCACAACTGGAATGAATGAATTTGCTATACTGATATTACGTTGAGTCTGACAGCAATTATTTTTCTACTTTTATTATTAGTAGCTCGACATAGGAATAGACCATCTGTGTCTGTTTTTTTCAGTAATCTTAAATCAACATTTGGATCTACAAGGGATTATTAATTCATTGAGTTGAAAAGCATTTTCTCATTTTATTCCACTGTTGTCGTGTCTGCAGATGCTCAGCTCATGATTGATTCAAGGCTTTTATTAATCAGGCATAACAGAGATACAGGTCAGAACTCCAGAGAGGTGTCAGACAAAATTCAGTGTTGTTGAACAACAGTTAAGAAAATTGTGTAAGCCTCCGTGTGTGCGTGTGCGTGCGTGTGTGTGTGTGTGTGTGTGTGTGTGTGTGTGTGTTCATGTGCACATTTGTCTGTGTTATGATTATCGGTTACTTGGCCCCTGCAGTCTCCTGAAGACTTGAGTACACGGCGACATTTAAGGCATGCTTGATTTGTATGACTCATGTTTAGTATTCCAAGTAGTCAAGTATCCCATTCTTCTCTCTGATGAATTTGCCTTTGATGTGTATTTTCTCCATCACACCAACCTCAAATTAATGTCAATCTCAGAGACAAATAACTTGTAATTACTCAAGATTGAAGAATGCAGTTTGGTCCGGACCCCTGTAGATGCAAAATAGAGGAGTCTAATTGCCATTAGGGCATTGTGCTAAATTCACGTATTTGTAATTTATTTCATAAAAAAGTTTTTGCAAAGTGAGAAGAGTAATTTTAGTTCTGGTTTCAAAATGAAAATAATATCTTTGTCATGACTGATAATTTTGAAATTTGAAATTATTCAATCAATCAATTTGAAATGTTTCCCGTATAATTTAAAAAAATGTCAGAACATGGGTGCAACTATGAAAAAAATATTGATACATTAATGGGAATATTAATTTTATTAGCTAAGAAAAAAACTATAAATACATTCTAGTTTAATATTATGAACTGAACATCTTAAAAATGAATAGGTAAATATTGGTCTTGAGAAAACATGCTGACCCCTGCCAGTTTTTATCAGATATCAGTTATTATCAGATTTTTACAGTAGTACCAGTACCAGGAAACTGTTGCAGTTTCCCTTATTACAGTTTCTCACAGTTGCGTGCAAATGTACGAGCACAACAGTGCCCGATAGATTCCTGATTAGAATCAAATATAGTAGAATGGCATGATGTAATGTTGCCAATATGGACAGAACAGTGTGGAATGCTGTAAAAAAAAAAATCAGGATGTCTGTATTTATTTTGTGTACAGAGATATCAATAACCAGGTTTCCTTGTTTTCATGTAAACACCATTCTGCGACTATAACACCCAGAATATAATGGAAATCAGGATAAGCTTCACAACTGGGATACAAAAGTGCATGTAAATGCAGTCAGAGAGAAAGAAAGAAAGGAAGAAAGAAAGAAAGACAGAAAGAGATGTAAGATGCAACATGTCACCTCGATCAATGGCTGCCGTTGTCTGGCCAAGCCTGCAGCAGCTTTAACACCTTTCTATGCACTTAAGCCATGACCACTGCACTGCGCTAGGGGAATCCAGGGCTATGGATCGCCCTGTGTCCCCGATGCGATCGGTGCTATTGATCGTGCTAATGCTGGACTGCGGAAGAAGAACCTGGGTGAGAGAGGAAAAGAGAGGGATAGAGAGACTTAGAGAGAGAGAGAGACAGAGAAATAGGGAGAGAGAAGCCTGAAAGAAAGTGCTGCAGGAATGTCTCCCGTGAGACCGAGTCTTCTTCGACTGGGGCAGGGCTGCAGGAATGTTCTCCTGCATCCCCCGCCCCCAAAGAGACACACAGACACACACACATTCACACTCACACACCCTCCCCATCTGCAACCCACTGCCCCTTCCTCGCCCTCCCCTCCCTTCCCCTCCCTCACTCGCCCCCCTTCCAACCCCATCCACCAGGGACTCTCCAGAGGCCTGGGCAGGGCTGCTGGAATGTCTCCCCGGAGAGAGTGTCTCAGGCTGGGATAGGGTGGGAAGAATGCTCCCCTGGAGACCCAGTGGGGGCCGGGGCAGGGCGGGTGGAGGAATGCCTCCACCCCAGAAGCCTCTCTTCAGCTCAGGGGCAGGGCCTCAGGGGCTCTCCCTCTGGCTCCAGCAGGGCTAGAGGATCGGGTTTCCGTGGCGGGCTCCGCATCCTGCTGTCACGGCCTACTCGCACCCCTGGAGGGGGCCAGGCCTGGGCAGGAGAGATTGGGAGGGGGGCATATAGGGCTCTAATTCTCCTCTTCCTCCCCCTTCTCCATCCATACAAAAACAGTATATCACATCTCACTCCACCAATCAGGTTCTTTAGTGGCAGCTGCTTTTTAGTCTAGTATGTCCGACTGGATTCCACCAGCACTTGGAATATATTTAGTACTGTAATACAATTAGTACTGTAATACAATTTAATTTTACAGTATTTGATTGTATATTGATATTAAGGCCATTGTAAGTACGGCACCAGCAAACAGATGTGTTTTGTAAATGAACCATAGGACTACACTTGGCACACGTGCAGCGCTAACGTTTGTGATGACGGATCAGATTTGGCCGAGAACTCTCTTCGAAAAACTAGTGGGAGAAACATTCTTCTGTCATCCTGGGTGTCTGTGGAAAATCACACCGTCACAGGGGGAGAGGTCTTGCCTTCCTCTGCCTGCTCCTCTGTCCCTTGTGCCGCTCTTTCCTCCCTGTCTGTCTGCCCCGCCACCCCAACCCCCGAGCCACACCTTTTTCTCTCGTCCTTCTCTGAGGGAGGGGACTGGCTGCTCCCTGCAGAGCGATCTCTGGCCAGCCTGGACGGCCATGCACGTTAACCCATTGTGGGGTGACCTTTTTTTCTACTAAGTGGATTTCTCTGTTTCCTGTGCTGGTCAGTGGGAAAAGTGGGTAGGCTTATGCCACTCCAACAAGAAAATCAATCAAGATGGAGACAAGAACCCGACGGAGTGCTCTTGAAATGGCTGTTTTAGAGTAGCTACCAGATAGGTAAGGGTAGAATAGGTTAGATTCTAGAATTAATTAAATCACACCATATGAATCACATCATACACAAAAGTCAGTCTACCTTTAGACATTCAGATTTTCACATGATGCACAAATAGGCCATTCAAATAATATTGATCCACATACACAGAATGGTCAAAGGAGAAATCTGGTGTGAATCAATCCATAGCTCTGTTGCTCAAGATCATTGAGTGCAGTCCATAAAAATAAGAAAGAGAAAGTTTGATACAACCTAGATCGAATAGTGGACTGGCGGTCAACACAAACTGAAACTAGCACAGAAACTCACTTTCAGTTTTATTTTCCTATGCCCCATTCACTTAACATTAGTTTGGTCTATGTTCAAATGTTCCCGTTCCTTTTCTTACAGACAGTGCTCGGTGACCTCAAACAACAGAGCTATTGACAGAATCACCTTAATGGATTTCTCCTTTAAGGTTACTTTAAAGACATGAAAATAGTCCAGTAATCAAGTGATAAACAACAGCTACATTCCCATATCTAGCTTGAGTCAGGCATTACGCACACATTTGAAGTGTTTCAGCTGCACAGCTTCAAGTCTTCTGGTCAGCAGTATGGAAATGTCCTGTAATGCTCACATTTATAAGAGCCACTTTTGGCAGCCCACTCCTTGTAATAACTCTGTCCAATAAATTTGCCTTCGCCAAGAAGTTTTTTTTGCTATTTATTAATTAATTTTTTCCGCCAATGTTTCAAGGTATGATTCCAACAGCTGATTTGTGAGTGCCAAAGACAAAAGACAACTCCCCACAATCTCAGTCCCCAAGAAACAGACAGAAAACCTTCTCTGGGCACCCCTGATTGCTTTTGGCGTTAATCAGGAGTTCTGACACGTTTTTCGCTTCGGTGTCGTGATACTCTGATACGGTGGGGGGGGGGGGGGGGGGGGTGAGATAACGGCTTTGAAAATGGGAGAGGAGGCTGAGGGAGTATAGTGATTTCTGATTCAATGCATGGCTTGAAAAGAGACCTCATGGTAGAGTGAGTGCTCAGAATTAGTCTCAAGCCTATCCAAGGTGGAGGTGCGAGTGTGGTTCTGAAATACACACACACACACACGACTTTCTCTGTCTCTCTCTCTCTCTCTCTCTGTCTCACTCTCTCTCTGTCTCACTCTCTTACACACACAAGCTCAAACATACACCTAGATGCACAAACACAAACACACATGAGATGTGTGTGTGTGTGTGTGTAGCTGTGTGGCGCCTGATTCCTCAGCGCCTCAGACTTGGGGTCCCTTGCGTTCCCCCCTCTGCACAGCCGAGCCGGTAATGTTAACAGGAGTGTCATTAGGAATTCAAAGCAGATGCAGCCTCACGAGGACGCCCTCTTCCTCCCTCCCTGGAGCTTCGCACCGCACATTATGCATCGTATAAACTATTTATTGGGCTTTGTCAGACGCTCACAGCACTTTCTGCAGGAGCACAATCAGAGGGAGAACAGGGGAGCGTGCCGTTTTGTTTGGTGAGCACATGGAACCTGGATGCCAATGCACCAAACACCCCCTGCTCTTTGCACATTATCCACAAGCACACACACACACACATACACACCACACATACACACACACACACACACACACACACACACCACACACAATATAGACACTGAAGTGTACAAAACAAAATCAGTCAGAATCGTTTGTTTGGGTTTGGGATAGGTACGGGTATTTCAATGAGCGCACGCACGCACGTAATACTAAGCTCTTCGAATCTGCTTTGGAGCTCTCTTGGTTTGAGCTGGTGTGATTTTTTTTTTTTTGCCTGGAGCGCCTTGGGCTGCTCACAGCTTACCTCGCCTTCACCCAGGCAACTCAGTGCCAAGGGGTAAGTATGGTGGCTAGGAGTGCCTGCCTGCCTGCACCCTCCGGCGTCTGCCATAGCTGTGCCCATTGCTCTGGCCCAGATAGCCTCCCCACCCTGGGCAGAGTGATTTGACTAGCAGCTGGCATAACATCCACAGCCTCTGTTGCCTTCCCAGTCATTCTAAACATCAGCATGATAGTCCATCACACTGAATGTGTTCTTCTTGTGTATATGTCTATGTGTGTGTGTTTGTGTGTGTGTGTGTGTGTGTGTGTGAGTGTGAGAGAGATGTGACACTTGTCAATTTTCCTCTTTTCTTTCCCCTCTCTCTCTCTCTCTATCCCTCTATCCTGCCTGTGTGCTCAGAGGCCAAGACTTCTTTCTCTGGCTCTTTGTTTCGCATTGCTCCCAACCTCCTCTCGTCTCCTGACTGGCACAGGCAGAAGAATGAAGCATTAAATGTTAATAGGACTGCGTCTGGCCAGGGCTGAATTGCAGAGCGTGTTAAGCCTGGCTCTCTCCTCCCTCCTGGCACGCGCTCGCAGAAGTACAAAACAATTGGATAAAAGCGAGAAGAAGAAAAGGGGGCGCTTCACTGCCTGGTAACACGAGGTGGTGGCTCTAGCCGGGGTGTCTGCACTCGAAGGGAAACGCATATGACTGCGATACGGCGATACCAGAGGAGCCGAGCGTTATGACGCGCAGAGAGGTGGCTCGGAGACTCGCAGTCGAAACACTCGGCAACAGCACGGCTCTCTTCAGTAGCTCAGGAGAAATCAGAAGAGATGAAGCCTTGTGCTGTGTTAAGAGGGCACAATTACTGTAGCGATATGAAGGGAAACACACAGTGCATGTAGTCGATACACAGTGAATTTTACAATAGAGAAGAAAAATAAATATTAGAAACAAAAAAGAAGGATAGGGAGAAATAAGGAACAAAGATAGAAAGAGTGGACAAAAGACAGAGAGAGAGAGAGATGTGAATGAATAAAATGCTGTTTATTGAAATGTTGCATAGAGGAGAGAGTAGCTGTAATTTCCACCGTC
The DNA here is from genome assembly GCA_027481765.1 of Tenualosa thibaudeaui. NCBI lineage: Eukaryota > Metazoa > Chordata > Actinopteri > Clupeiformes > Clupeidae > Tenualosa > Tenualosa thibaudeaui. The sequence continues at coordinate 775,293 of JAIFZK010000017.1, read as the reverse complement.
TCAAGGGGAGCCTGCCACATTTGCCTTCTTATGAAAGCAGCTCCGGAGAACATGATAGCACTGGGCAGATAAGAGCTCTGTTTTGCGGGTCTGTTTGTGCATGAATGTTAAGTATGTATACATTTGTGTGCATGTGCATTATGCGTGTGTGTTTGCATTCCATGCCCTCATGCTGTTGTGTTTTCTGTGAGTGTGTTCATGACCACACTCTCCTGTGTTAGATGCATAAAGCAACACAGACCAGATAGTGAAGATGTTAAATGTCTCCTCTGCCCATCACATCTATGAAGGAGCCTGCACACACACACACACACGCACACAATGCAGACAGACAGTCAGACAGATGGACAGAGGGTTGCATATTGTATTGTGGGGTGGGGGGTAGGGCTGCTTTGCAGGTAATTAGAGAGAGCGATGTGTTGACTGCTTCTCCTGGGTGGGGTGTGCGACGCTGATAAGGAGGCCACTTCTCTTATCTCTGCAACCGAGAGACGCCAACCCTGCCAGGCAAATCCATCCGCCTGCCCACCCAGCCGTTCGCTCGTGCCGCGCGCTCCCATGCCCACCTCACCTCCCTTGTACCTTTCCCCCCAACCCTGCCACCCATTCACCCCCCCCCCCACCCATCCATGCTCACCTCAGCTCCCTCGTACCTTTCCCCCAACCCCTCCACCCATTCATCCCGCCACCCAACCATGCCCTGTATTTTTATTAAGCACATCATCATGAATGCCAGACAGGTTATGTGCATCGACATCGCCAACATATTTAAAGAGGAATGAGAGAGAAAGATTGGGTGGGGGTGGGGGCATTTGGTGCATTTCTATTTTCCTCATCTATTCCTGAAAGATTATAATGCCTTAAAACCCAGGTAACGTGCGGGAGGGCAGCAAAAGTGCACACTGGATCTCCCAGTTGTGGTCTCTCTCTCTCGCCCTCTCTTTATCTCTCTCCCCTCTCTCTCTGTCTCTTTCTCCCCTCTCTCTCTCTGTCTCTTTCTCCCTCTCTCTCTCTCTGTCTCTTTCTCCCTCTCTCTCTCTCTGTCTCTTTCTCCCTCTCTCTCTCTCTCTCAGGGTCTCTGCATTCAAATGATTTTCTCTCACTCTGTAACACGCTACCACTCACTGAATAATGATGAACCTGTTGCAGAGGCAGATAGGGCTTAGAATAGGGAAGTTTGAGTCAGGTGATGGGTGATGTCGTGGCATTGTGTATTTGGTTTTTTTTGTTTTTTTCTTTCCTCCACTGTTGCCGAGCAGACTTGCACACAGCATCGATAATTAATACATCTGAACTATTCATATTTAAGACAGGTTCACTGTCATGGTTAGCATATTAAACTCCAATCAGGGGCAGTGGGTATTCATTAAAAGTACACACCCATTTGCTATGGTTTGTAATAAGTGTTTCCTTTGATCAAAAACACCACAAACAGGTGTCTGCTATGACTGTTACAAATGAATTCTTGCTTTGTTGCTGTAGCAAGAATTATTAAACAATCATGCAAAGTGTGAAAACATAATCAAAGGCACACACACCACATAATTATGAATTTTCATTTGCATATCAAATGTCAAAGAGCTTTTCATGGGTATTGTGTTTCTTCAAGATGTTTTTGTATGTGTGTGTGTGTGTGTGTCTGTCTTGTCTCGCGTGACTGTGTGCTATGTGTTATATCTATGATGTGTGAATACCTTTGCATTTTCACTTACTTACAAGATTCTGTGTGTGAAGTGATTTATTGTATGAATAGAGTACCTGACAGTCCACTACGCTGCTTGCAGAGAAAACAGGCAATGATTTCAGATACACATAAGAATTTAATTTCAACAAAAGTCACATTGATAGAATATCTAACAGGATTGTTAAAAGACAGATGAGGTACCCTACATCTTAATGCAGATCAAAAGCTGTCTTCCCAGATTTTTAATAATGAAAAGAAAATTGCTGCTTTTTTTAGAGAATAAATGATGCTGAAGTGCTGAAGTTAATGTTAATAGTTGTCAAGAAATGTTAGCAGCTTTCCTACAATGAGGAAAGATTTAGGCTGCGTTTCCCATTTTGTGGGGTTTTGTAGGCTTGTTGCTGAGCTGAGCAGGAGGGTTGTAGTGGAGGATTGCTGTGCACAGTCTTTATCAGTGTTGAGTGTTTCAGTCTTCACTTCATACATGGCCCCATATCACCTCTCTCTGCTCAGAGTTGCTCTTGAAGGAAAGGTTGCCTACGTCAGCCTGGAAATGTACCACACACATCTATCCCAGAGGTTTCTCTCTTTCTAACCCTTTTTTCTGCCCCCCCCCCTCATTTTCCTCCCCCCTTTTTCCTGAGTGAGCGTTGCCAAACTGGCCACTGGTGAGGAGAGATGTGGCGAGAGAGGGAGAGAGAAAGAGAGAGCGAGCGAGCGAGTGAGAGGGAGGCGGGTGGTGGAAAGAGTGACCGGCGTGACAGCTTTATGCGTCCCCGGTGGCTCCTTCCTGCACACTCGGCCTTCAGGAAGGAGGTGGGCTAGCCTGGTGACGCTATAGACTCAGCCACAGTGGGCCCCCTGCCACACTATCACTACCCCAGAACCCCCACCAGCACCAGCACCAGCACCAGCACCGACACCACCTTCCCCCATTTGGTCCACATCACCACCACCACCACCATCCTAGCCCAGGGACATCTTTGTCTAGCCAGGTGCAGAGGGGTGGTGGTATGAGTAGAGTAGATATACACACACACAGAACCCTGTACACAGAAATGCACAGCTACAGGATGAGCATCTACACATTGAAACAAATTGCTAGGACGGTTTACGGTTATTTCACAGAGGAGGCTGAACCAGGAGTCATATCAAATGAATGAAATGAATAAACCAAGGAGGGCTACTTCAGCATGAATACTTGAAATTTGCTAATCTTCTAAAAGCTCCAAGGCCACCCCTTATCCAAACAGACTCATTGCACTGAGAACTTTTGGAATGAATATTTAGGCTATTTTTCACAAACGTCTGATCTTGTTTCGCATGTCTGATATCAATATTGCCACTCCTGCTAGAGCCTCAAATCTGCAGGGCATTGCTATAACTCAGCAGCTAAATGATAAATTAAAGCCACTGATTAAATAGTAACTTGCCATGCATGCTTTGCCCTGATATGAAATAGACTGGACTGAAACCGTTTTCTTTTTTTAGCCTAATAGCACAGACAGTGGATGGCTGAATAAGCAATTACCAGTCTGTAGCAGCTTGACACATTATTAGCTAAGGCTAAACATAAGACTTTGTCGCATTTTTTTTATGCTTTTCTTTCCTTTGCTTTGCTTTGCTTTGCTTTGGGATGAAGTGTATGTTTGAATATGAAAACATGCATGAGTCAATATTCTGTGGTTTGGCTAGTCAGGTATTCTGTGTTTTTTGAAGGTTTTCATCCCTTATTTATAATGTAAGGTGCTGACTGAAACCCGGCTGGCTTATAGCAGCAGCACACATACACACACATACATACATACACATACACACACACACGCACAAAAAAAGTCCTGTCTCTGATTGGATTTTAATCCAATAGCATTATCATATTTATCTCCCTGTTGGTCGATTGTTATTCTTCCAGGTTGGAGGGGGTAGGATTGGCCCATCTTACTTACAGGGCGCTTGTCTTCATTAGCATCCCGAGAAAAGCCCATGAGCGCCCACTCCCAGGCTCCAAACTGCATGCAACCCCGCTCCTCATTCAACAGTCCGTGGACAGCTCCCCCGCAAGACTGCAACCTGATGGTGTTATCCAAATAATGAGGAGACTGTTTGGTTTTGACCGGGGTGGGCAGTGGATGCAAAGTCTGTGGCACCTTATCAGAATAGAAATGGGCATGAAAGAGATTCAGAGACAGACAGAAAGAGACACAGAGAGAGAGAATGAGAGAGAGAGGGAAATGATAGTGAAAGAGGGGAGAGAAAAATGGAGGAAGAGCAAGGAAGTGAGAGAGCGAGCGAGTGAGTGAGCGAGTGAGCGAGTGAGCGATGTGGGGCTGGGCAGAGATGTAATTTGTTTCTCACCTCAGGCTACCGGTCTTTGAGGCCTGTAAATATGCAAGCAGAATGAGTCGTGGCATCAATATGCAAACCCTTGATGGTTACTAATCTTCACTGCAGAGGAGAGGACTGTGGCCTGTTCTTTAAACAGCCATGCACCACCACTGCTACACCTGAGAGAGAGAGAGGGAAAGAGAGAGAGAGAGAAGGATATATAGACAGTGAGATAGATAGAGAGAGGGGGAGAGAGAGAGAGAGAGAGAGAGGCCAGAGGCAGGCTCATCAAGAGATGAGCTTGACTAACATCCACTTTGATGTCCTTTGACACAGGATGTTACAGGCTTGAGCCAAACCAGTGGCATAACATGGCATACATCAGTGCAGTTTTGGTGCAGACAGTAACATACAGGATTAGACATTCAGGTCTTGACATCACTCTGCCTGTCATAACCCAGTTTCCAAATATATGTCCCTCTCTAGTGTGAATAAGTCTGATAACAGAGGCTAACACACACACACAAAATCTGCAAAAATGTCTCCAAACTCCAACGTCTGATGGAAGTAAGTTCCTGTAAGGACCTGCAGTCCGGTCCATTGTCATGCACCCTCTGTAAGCGAGGATAAAACAACCTGAGGGAGCCGTTGCATCGGAGTCGTTAGAAATAAGCTTGGCTTACCCAGGCTGTCAGATAAACCAGGCGCCTGAGGATGGCCAGAGGTCATCTCCACCCAGGAACGCTCTGTTGATGCCCTTGGCTTTCTCTGCTGCTCTCTCTTCCTCTCTCAACATTCATTTGTGCCCAGCACCATGCCACTTCTTTGCTCTCTCTCTCTCTCTCTTTCTCTCTCTCCCTCTCTCTCTCTCTCTCTTTTCACATTTGCTCACTCTCCATCCCTTTTTTTGTGGTGAATTTACCATTTTTTACTTTTTTGTCTGTTTAATCTATGCTACACTTCTATTGTTTATGTTTGATAGTAGCCTGGACTGTCCTCATGCATGCTACCAGGCTAACGTATCAAATTCTTTCTTCCAACATAACAAGGGGAAAGTAGGATCCTCAAGGGTTGAGTTTTTCATGCCTTAGGCTGTATGTATAGAGTTTAGCTGTGAGACGTCAGCCTTGAGATGGTGGGATATCCTCAGAGGAAGGTTCAAATTTGCCAAACGTGTGGTGCAAAATTCACCGCAATCTCGGTGGTGCAAACCAACCAGAGTCAGAGAACTAGCTCCTCGGCACTAGATCACTGTTCAGCGCTCACCTTTTGCTGTCTTTATTTTTGCACATGGACGTATCGACTTGTTTTTTGGTAGAGGAGTGCAGGTAAGTGCACCAAAGGCTTGAGGATGTTTACCTGGCAAGAAGCCTGCTATTTTTGCTCTGGTGCTGGGCTTGCCCTATGTGGTGTGTGTGTGTGTGTGTGTGGAGACGTCATTAGTGGAGGAAATGGCCCAGAGTGTGGCCAGCACTCCCTCGCTCTCTGAGACGTAGGCTCCCCTCTGAGGTTTTGTTTCCAGGTATGTGGGTAGAGAGGCAGGCCTGTGCTCCAGGGCAAACAGGCCATAAATATCCCCTGCTCTTCTGCTGAAAATGTATAGAATCTTCTATGGTACAGTAGGTCTCTCTCAAAAGACATTCTCAACCATATCTTCATCTTGTCTGAATCCATATTACCAAGTCTTCATCTAGGCATCAGTATCTGTTCACATCTACACAAGAAAAAGCTTGTATTCCTCTATTGTCTACTGTGGAGTACTGTCCAATGTGCTTAATGGCTAAATAGGGACTTAGAACACGTTGAGAATGAGATCTGTCCATAAGAGTCCCAAGCAGTTGGACCCGTGTGCTCTTCTTGTACAGACACCATTCTAAAGAAGTGTCTGTTTCCCAAGGTGCTGTAAGATTCATCTCAATCTGGCCTGTCCCATCTCTGGGATACTCATTTTCCTGCAGAATGCAGAATTCTTCTCTGAATTATTTTTCTCTGTGCATAACTTTCCACTTTCTATCTCTCTCTCTCTCTCTCTCTCTCACTCACTCACTCACTCACTCACTCACTCACTCACTCACTCACTCACTCACTCACTCACTCACTCACTCACTCACTCACTCACTCACTCACTCACTCACTCACACTCACTCACTCACTCACTCACTCACACACACACACACACACACACACACACACACACACACACACACACACTCACACACCCCTATCATTGTCTGCTTTTTCTCCCTACCTGTCTACCTTTCTATTTTTTTTCACTTGTCACCTCCCTCTCTCTCTCTCTTTCCATCTCTCTCTCTGTCTGTCTCACCTTCTTTGTCTTTATCTGTTCATCTTCTCCTGCTTTGTTTCCTTTCTGTGTGTCTTTCCCTCAGTTTTTCACCCTGTCTCTCTCTGTCCCTCACGGTCTTTCTCTCCTGCTCTCTTTCTCCTCAGTATTCTGCTCCTGCCTTGTGTGGAGTGATTTTGCCCAGACACGTCTGGCTCAGGGTAAAGTGGTGTCCCCAGAGAGAGTGCTCGGCAGCCCCCAGGTCGCCGGCACCATGAATACATTATGATCCCCATTTCCATTCGGTTGCCACGGCAGCACTTTTGGAGCCGCTGGCCAATTGAGACGTAACATTGCCGATACCCAGGCTAGAGCAGTAGAGTCGGACGTGAAAGGTGCAATTTGATCAGATCCTGCGACTATTGATTTCTCTCTCTGTCTCGCTCTCTTTCTCTCTCTCTCTCTCGCTCTTTGTTTTCCTCTTTCTTTCTTTTCTTTTTCTTCTTTATTTATTTTTTTCACAAGCTTGTTTGGGTTTAGCTCCTCAGTGTGTTTTTTTTCTGTTTGTTACATCTTGATGTGTCCATGCAGCCACACACATCCTTTTAGTCACCTAATACTTGTCCACTTCCTCCTCTTTTTCCACCCCTCCAACACACACACACACACACACACACACACACATACATGTACACACACTCTCCACCTCCCACTCCCATCCCCACATCCCCGGGATAAACTGTCTGAGGCAGACTGGCACTCTGTCCCACCTCTTGGAAGCTGCTAGGTATTTTTTCTTGCCTTTCAGAGTCCATGGTTCCTTTACCTTTTTCATTGTTTCTTCCTTTTTATTCCCTCCTCCTCCTTCTCCTCCTCCTGCTCCTCCTCTGGCTGATGTATAAAACATGGCGCCTCAGGTAGAGGATGTTGGGTAGGAATCCATGTCCCCCTAAATGGCCAGCCGTGTGCATGCGCCTAACACTTCACTGAGCAATCTGTCAACATGTCAGCAACACATGTTTTGTAAAAAGCCTCCGGTGGGAGCTGGGGGAAAAAAGGCTGCTCCTGCCAGACCAGAGAGGAAATGCAGTTTTTTTTTCTCCCTCCCTCCCTTTCTCTCTCTCTCTCTCTGTCTCTCTGTCTCTCTCTGTCTCTCTCTTTCCCCAGCTTTGAATGCAGTGGATTTTCTATTGCTAGTGTGCTCTCCCACGAGACACCTCTCCTTCTACTGCACTTCAGAAATTTGAACTGGGGGGGACCCTCAGGGAGGTGGGGGTGTGTGTGTGGGGGTTGATGGTAGTGGCGGGGCTTCCCGCTCCCCCCCCCCCCCACCCGCTACTCTCTCTCCCTCTTTCTACCCCCCTTTCTCTCTCTCTCTCTCTCTTTCTTTCTTTCTTTCTTTCTTTCTTTCTTTCTCTCTCTGTCTCTCAGAGCTCCTGAAATTGTGGAGGTATATTGTGGCGGGTCCCCAAGCGGTCTTTTCTAATACCTGAGTTTCTGGAGAAGCTGGAAATTACCGGCAGGCTTCCCCCGGGACTGCTTTATCCACACCAGGAAGGAGAGCAGAGCCCGGTGGGGAGCGGGCTTAATGCATGGCTGAAATAAAAGAATTTCAGAGCGATGGGGGCCACGGTGCTAGTATTTTTTCTTCTCTTCTTCACCCCCCTCTTCTCTCTCTCTCTCTTTCTCTCTCTCTTTCTCTCAGTCGCAGAAGCTTAGCCTCTCTCTCAAATGTGAGTGGGGAGCCTTCACTTGAAGAGCTCTTGTTTAATAAACTTCCAGAGGAGTCTGCCCGAGCAGACAGCTAGACAAATACCCATGTGTGTTCCCTCTTGTCTGTGCTACTGCTTTTTGTTATGTTCTTGCAAATTTGATTTCTCACTATGTCTTCTCTGTCACACTCTGTCTCTCTCTCTGTCTCTCTTTCACTCTTTCTTCTCTCTCTCTCTTTCTTTCCTCTCTCTTCTCACTCTGCTCTCTCTCTCTTTCCATGTTGTTGTTCATTCTGTTCTTCTTTTGCACTCTCACTTCATCAAACTTTTTTTCTCCTGCTCATTTTTTCTTTCCTGTCTTTGTCTCTATTTTCTTTCTTCCTGTATGCTGTCTTTTTCCACTCAGATTTTTTTCTCCCCCATTCTTCCTCTCTCTTTCTTTCTCTCTCTCATGACTGCCTTTTTTGTGTTCGTGTCTTTTCACAGTGTTATGCATTTGATTTTCCTGTTGTTGTTTTTCATTATTGTTTGGCTCTCTTGCATTGAGCTGCCTCAGAGCGAACAGGCCGTTGCTCCACCAAGCGTGAACCATGTCTGATCTACACCAGATTCCTGACTAATCTCCGTCTCTTCACCTGTGTGTGTGTGTGTGTGTGTGTGTGTGTGTGTGTCTGAGGACCTGTGCTTGGCCCACAGCAGGTGGTGCTACCATACATGCCATTACAGCCCCTTTTGTTCCAGCGACATCTTGGGCTGGAGATTAACATTTGTATGCCACCTATTGTGGTAATGACAAATAAACTAATACAGACGTCTCGCACGCACAACTACGCCGCACGCACACACGCATACGCAGAGACACGCATGCACACACCTATGCACACACGCACACACACACTGAAACACTGCTTTCCTTTCATCATCGTCTGTTCATCTTGTCTGGAAAAGGTAATAGTACTTGCTGCAGGATGGATTTGAGTTAGGAGGTGTCTGGGTCTATACTGAATGAGGCTGAATGAGGTTTTTCTCCACCAGTTCTGTGTGCTATATTGCACAACTCTGCCCTTTACACTGGTTGCCCACAGTTATTTTTAATGTCCATGGATGATTTATCAAGTTTCTTTTTTTTTTCTTCCCTGTAACCTCAAAAAAACAACACGCGTATGAAAAAGAAAGAGGGAAAAAAGTCCTTCACCAGCTCCAGCAGTAGACTCTCTCCTCGTTGTAAATAATTCAGCTTTTTTCCTGTAAGAACCTCTGGCCTTAATAGGAATGCTGTACCTGTTGTAAGGAATAAACAAGTGAAGCACACCAGGGAGAGAGAGAGGGATTTGGGCTTTGGGAGGCCGGAGAAATAAGTCTTTTTCTGCCGAAAGAAAAACAGCAGACTAGCCGGTGTTAATTAAACCCTGAAGAATAAAGGTTATCTGAGGCCTACAGGACCCATAGACCATGTGTGCCGTGGCTGTTGCCAGTGCATTCTAATCAAGACCTCTTATTAAGCGGCGTGCTACAGGAAAGGCAATGGTGGAGGTGGTGGTGTGTGTTTCAAATCATTTCACACTTGTTATTGTGGCATTAAAGCGTATTAGCCACTCGGCTGTGTTAGGCTAACGTGGAATTGTTTTGATGAGCTTACGTGAGTGTGGCCATTATTTTTACTCTCTTTCACATGTTTGCCTACAGCCTCAGCCCACCTGGACTATGCTTTACTGACAGGTGCTAGACATTCACTACAAGGCTCTCTTATGAGATAACTGTCAGTGTATGTGTGTGTGCATGTGTGTGTGTCATTTTGAGCCAGTGTTCTCAATGCCTTTTGAGTTTCACACTTGGCATCTCTCCCAAGATGATCTTGCCACAGTCACATGCTAGGGGGCTCAACAGGGACACCTGCATGCCATAGCTCATGTTTTGCTAATTACCCACGAGGCTGTGTGGCACCTTTGCACCAGTTCTCCCTCCCTTGTTGTACCTCTGCTTCCTGTCCCTGCCCCTCCTCCTGGGGCAGCCTGACACTCTAATGAAGGCTTGAATGGCACACAGCAATCCATTTTGATGTAACACAAGAGAATGTCGATCATCTTACCAGGTAAAAAGAATCTTTTATGATGCTTTTCTTCTCCCCAACTGTCATCAGATATCTTGTCTACCTGGGTCTTTGGAGTCATTATTTAAAAAAACTCCCAAATTCATTTTCCTATTCATCTTGTGTCTTACTCATCAGAGTATCAAATTTGTTCTTAACTCCAAAGGCTAGAATTAAATAGAATTGCATTTTTGTTTACATTTCACTTCCTCCTGTATAACAGTAGTTGGAAGAATTAAAGGCCCATCGTCAGACTCTGTATTGTATGACCGCCCGGTGCCCTTATTCTCTGCCTGCTCCATCGTTCCCCATGTTCTCAGCAGGAGAGGAGCAGATGACAGATGCTTGACAAAAGGATGAAAGACATGGTCACTTGTGTGACAGATTCTGTCTACCTGTTCCTCTCCAGCTCACTGTGTTTCTTCCTCACTGGAACAAATTCTTTCCAGCTTGTCGACTCTGTTCAGGAGAAATCATCACTTGTCTCTGTCTTTTTTTTTTTTCGTCTGACATCATACTGTTTGCATATTAGTACTCCGTTAAGCTCTTGTTTTTGATACAGAAGAATGAGAAGCTCTGTGTCTCTATGATATGTGTGTAGCTTAGCTTGTAGCTTTATTGAGGAAATACATTTGCCTCCATCTCTCTGAGCTTCCCTGTCACACATGTTGGGGAGTTTCACATAGGACCCACACACACACACAGATACACACACCCTGAAGACAAGGCTCATCGTTTGATCCTCTGACTCCTCCTTGGTCGCAACAGAGCAAAGGCCTTAGATGTGTGGAGGCAGGCTGGGGAAGCAGGGCTCAGCCCCGGCCCCGGCCCCTCAATACCTCCCTCAGCTCTTCACTGCCATGTCCCCACCAGCCTGGACCCCATCTCAACCACAGCCCACAAATGTGCTCCATGTACACACACACACACACACACACACACACACATTAAAAAAGAAAGTACACAAGAGTAGGAAGAAGCATTAGTAAGCAGTAAAAAAAATAATTAGAGCATGGTGATAATTGTGTCTAGAGGGGATGCACATCAGACTAGGTAAAAAAAATAATAAGAGAGAGAGTGAGCAGAAGAGAGAGAGAAAGAGTGAAGGGGGGGATCATAAAGCCAGTCTGTGGCTTTTTTCAGCAAAGGGTTCATTCCTCCATCGGTCCCACCTATCCATCTGTCCCTCATCCGTGTGTCTGGGCCCCACCGGAGTGGCAGGGAGAGGAACCGGTGGGCTCTGGAGAAGCGAAGATGAAGATGTTTATTCATCTGGAGTGTATTAGCTCCATGATTAAGGAGGAGGAGGAGGAGGAGGACGACATCTGCAGCTCCGGCGCTTGGTCGAAAAAGCCTTCTCACTCTTGGCACAGGGCATGCATGTACCCGCGCGAGGGGAAAATGAAAATAATCCTAAAAAATACATGCAAAACCCAGGCGGCAGGCAGGCAGGCAGGCAGGGATGGGTGGAGGGTTTGGGGGGTGGGGGTGGTGAGGATGGGGGGTGGTGGTGTTGGTGGAGGTGGGTGGGTGGGTGGGGTGGTTATAGAAGGCTCACTGGAGTTTACCTTGTGCTCTCGACTGGGCTAATTATTAATGAATGCAGTGTCTGTTTCTGGGCTCGGTCGAGTGTCAGTGCATCCACTGATGGAGAGAAAAGGGAGAGAGGGAGAAAGAGAGAGACGGAGACAGAACATCTTGACATTTAAGACAGGGATGCATGAAAATACATGGTCTTGCTTGGGCTGACGCTTGTTTTTCTCTGTCTTTTCTCTCTCCCCCCCCCCACACACACACATACACACATGCACACACGCACACACACACACACACTCACACACTCTCCTTTGTGGCGCATATATTTTTTTTCCTCTGGTGCATTTTTCCACAAGCTGTCTCTCTGAGTTGTTTTTGTCAGTGACAGGCCCGGGCCGCGATTGACAGGAAATCAAACGGCGGCTAGGCAGTGTTAATCAGCACCGGGGTGAAGGGTCAGGCCCGGCCGTTGAATGCTAATGCACCTCTCTGTGTTGTCTTCTACGGCCGCTCTGGGCCACTCTGCGCCTTCCTGTGCCAGAGGCCTAGCCAGGACCAGACAACCATACTTGTTCTCTGAATTTGTATAGCATATGCTGAACACAGCCTTACACACTGCTGCCTTCTTTTTTTCCCTCTCTTTCTCTCTCTCTCTCTCCTCCTATCCTGGTGCTGTCATCAACATGTGTGTGGCTAATAGGTACTTGATAGGGCCTACAGGAACATGGCGTTAATTAGGCAGCTGACCAGTTAGTCAGCATATCTTTTTTTTCTCCCGCCCTCATTAGAGGGCATGATGAAATATGTGTATTTTAGCAGTGCAGGGATAGTGCAGAGATTTCTTAAAGAACTGCTATAAATCTTGCAGAATCCATAGCAGTGAGGAACCACAAACCCAATCTTGATCCCATGTCCCCTTTAATATTTCCAAGAAGTAACTTTATTTATTTATTATTTATCTTATCTTCACAATGTTTCTTACTTGTCCTAATAAAATAACATAAGGACCATGTAAGTCCCTGTGTATGATCTGTATAATTCCAACCATTCTAACATTTTTTTATGTGGGATGATAAATATGTGTGTGTGTTTTTTTGTTAGCCATATAGTCGTGAGTGGTCAGGCACTTGGACCCATTCTGCTGTGTGTGTGTGTGTGTGTGTGTGTGTGTGTGTGTGTGTGCTGGGTCCCCTGCCACAGCCGGTAGGAAGCACAAACTGTCGTTTCCCCCCGGCCCCTCCCGTTGCACCCTGGGAGGCGGAGCAGTGAAGCAGGCGCTGTTGCTCTGCTCGGCTCTGCTCTGTGCTGTGCTGGGGGACAGATTGTCCTCCCCCCCGGCGGGCCACGGGGGACGTGGGCCCAGCCAAGGCCCCGGGCGGATCCACCTTCCTGTTTGCGCGGCCGCACCTGACCTGGTCACCCCGTCTTTTCCTCTCTCGCGCTGCACCACGTGGAGCACAGGGAAACGCCTCAGGGTATTAGACGCACTGCAAGGGATTCTCCATATTCACTGTGTAGCCAAAGGAAGGACACCGTCAAAGAGATCAACTCTTTTTGTCTCAACATTCGACCGTCCAAATGTTAACATTAACATTAACATTGCCTAATATGCGCTATTAGATTCAGCGATTGTGCTGTGTGAAACTGCTCTGCTTTCCTTCCAAACTTTCTGCAAAATAGCCACTTGTTAACTGTGGCGATCATAAGCTTTTAGAAAGATTAATGTGAAATGCAACTTCTAATCCATTCTCACAATCCCCTCCAAACCCCCACTAAAAATCTGCTGAAGGAACGCATGCTGGATTCAAGCCTGGGATCAGTAATGGAATCCTTCACTTCACCTCGTCTGATTTTCCTGCCTCGTCTCATGGAAAGAAAGACAGAGAAAGGGGGAGAGAGATAGAGAGAGAGAGAGAGAGAGAGAAAAGGGAAGGCAGTGTAAAGGATGACTGACTGCCCTACTTTTCTTCCTCCAGCCGTTCATTTGTCTGACTTTCCTGGGCAGCCACCAGCGCGCTGTGATTTCTGGGACATTGACCAAATGCTCCTGTCTGTGCTGGGGGACGTGGGTAATGTGGACAAAGTAGCTGACGGCCGGCCGCCCGCTCCCCTGTGGTCAGAGAGGGAGAGAGAGAAAGGGGGGGGGGGTGCTGTACGATAATGGACATCTTTGACGCTGAAACGGATCCGCACAGGCTTGTATAAAAGCCCTCCGACAGTTGATCCGTTAGCCTGCATGCACGTTATGTGTGTGTGCGTGTGTGTGTGTGTGTGTGTATTTGTGTGTTTGTGTTTTGACACTAGCCGTCAGACCAAGCGTGATGGCACAGGAAGCTATGCGTTGCGTCTGCTTACTGCTCAAGCGTCACCCTAGCCCACCCCCGCATAGGCACCCTCCCTCTCTGTACTGCCTTCCCTCTCCAGAGCCATGGCAGATTTGATTGATCTATGGCAAGACCCACGCGGGGGCCTGACATTTCTCAGTGATGTGTAAAGAAGCATATTGTATTTGCTTAGGGAAAGGGAGAGCGAGAAAGAGAGAGAGAAAGAGAGAGAGAATGAGTGGAAGTGCTTGTTGGGTCTATGAGGGTAAGGAGGGGGAGGAGGCCAGTGATGACGGGGTGATGAACAGAAAGAAAACAGACATTTGTGTGTGTGTGCATGTTTGTGTGTGTGTGTGTGTGCATGTTTAGGTGTGAGCGTGTGTGTGTGTGTGTGTTTGTGTGCAGACACACATATAAACTAGGTGTGACAAACAACCCTTTTGGCCACAGGTGACATCAGGTAAAGAAAATAAACATGAAGCTCTAATATATCTCTAAAAATAAAAAGAAACTCTATTCCACTGAGTTAATATCTTTGCTTGATATGATTGAACACAGGCATATGATTAATCTGTGTAAGTGCATATATGAGGCACAGTGCCACTGCTGGTGCACTTGATTGCATATTGTGTGGTACTATTTTCTACTTTCTATCATTGTTCCAAGTGCAAGATAGCTGAACTCCTCTCTCACCCCCAAGACAGCGGAGTCCTTGTATAGCAGTGATTAGCCTCAAACCTGCTTGAATTACAAATGATGTAACAAGAATAGGAATTAGCCTTTAAATTTAAATCACTTTCAGAGGTTCTCTGCTAAACAAATGGCTCTTTGGGATCTTATCATTAGATCTTAACTGCAAGTGTCAGACATAGCACAGCACATGACATTGTATTGTTCAAACAGCGTGTTCCAGGGACTGGCGCGGGCTTTGTGGTGACACATGGGCATCTCAGGGGAGTTGCTCACCATTTTATTTCTGTGACTGTTAAAGGATTTCTCTATCGCAATATGAGCTGGGGTCACGTATTATATCAGACAAGTTGACAGTTCTTTTAAGCTAATGAATCAATGCACGCTTTGTGCAAGCACGAGGTAAAAGCACACATACACACCACACACACGCATACCCCCATCACACACACACACACACACACACACACACACACACACACACACACACACACATACAGAGCACTGGATCAGATAAAATGAATAATGGATCTGTGCAGATAAAAGTACTGTGTACATATTAACATAGTATGTACATTTATAGAGTATTTATATCTCCTAAGAAATGTAACTCTTATGAGTGTCACTGTCAATATATTAAGATGACAGTTAAAAAATAACAGTTTCAGACTAATTTTCTTTACGTTTATGAGGTTTAACAGCTTTATCTTTTAGATGTAAATCTGCTCTGGGGGCTTATTCTCAAAGTGTGTAGTTTGAAGTTACAGTTTGGAGTTTACTTATTGGTGTATTTTGAGTGAGGTGAAAACAGACTGTGACTGCTGTCAGACTGAAATAGGTTCTCAGGTACGCTGTCTGAAAACACACAGACCAGTGGTCCCTCAGGACCGGCATGGCACATGCGACGGGAACACTTCACAACCTTTGCAGTGGGGAGAGAGACAGAGAAAAAAAAAAAAGACAGAAAAGGAGAAGGGGTCTGAGATGGACACCCTCACGTCTAATGTGTCAATCTTCACACAGCCCCCGGCTCACTAAAAAGGAAGGTGATTGTCTCACCTATTCTTTCACATTCCAGCGCTTGCCATCCACTAGCAGGAAAACAAATCCACTTCCTTTCTGTACCACATTGCAATTAGCACCGAAACCACGCCACCACTTATTAGCATCATCTCAGACTGCCACTACACCTATTACCCCCCCACACACACACACACACCCTTTCTTTCTTCTTGATCATCTGTCTCTCTTTCCTTACTTCACCAATCCACCTTGTACTCTCCCCTTTTCTTTTTCTTTCTTTCTTTCTTTCTTTTGTTCTTTCACTTATGGTGCAGTTGCCCTCTGTTCTTGCTATCTCTTTCTGCATCTGATGTGCTGTTGCCACCAGCCAGACAAGGAGAGCCCCTTGCAGGCTGAAAACAAAAGCACTAATGTAGCGGGCTTTGGCGTGGGTCAGCTGGGTTTTCACGTCCGAGTCAGGTGGGTGTCAGTCAGTCGACCTGCCAGCCCGTTCATCAGGTCCGCTGCCGCTTGTATTTGAGTTTGCCTAGCAAGGGCCAGAACTATATAAGAGAGGCAGCAGCAGCAGCTCAGTCAGGGCCAATGAGAAGGAAGAATATTATATAAGGCAGAAGAGAGGGGGATAGTGAGGGTCATCTGAGTTTAGTCTGGATGTGCTTTGAGAAATGACTGGTACGTCTCTGGAAGTCCAATCTCCTCGCCAGGAGGGAGGGAAGAGATATTCAGCTGAGACCTGCATGTGTACAGTAGGTCTGCGGAGTGTGTGTATGTGTGTGTGTGTGTGTGTGTGTGTGTGGACTCCTTCACCTCACCCCGTACCCCAATCTCCCTCGTGTGGTACCTACGCTGAGATAGGCTTGTCTTTAGCGAGACATCGACGTCTTTGACACGCTCCGCCATGTTGGTTTTTTTTTTTTTTTTTGCTGCCAAAGCCTCCCTCAACAAAACAGATGTCAAACGAGTTTCCAGCTGTCCCCGCGTGAGCTGAGCAAATGTGTTGTTTTGTTCTGAGCTGTACACGTTTAAAACAAGAGACAGACATAGTGAAAGAGGGGCAGAGAGAGAGAGAGAGAGAGAGACTGGAAAGAGAAGAAGAGAGACCAAGACAGAGAGAGAGGGAGAGAGAGAGAAAAAAAACTCAAAACAGCGTCGGGTCCTAAGATGGAGGTCTTCCTCCCAGGACGTGACAGGCTGTTGGCTGGAGGACGCTCAGGAAGGCTTTGGCAGGCCAACAAAGACAGCCCTTCAGCTGCAGGGTGTAGGTTTTCAGGCCCCAGCATCCCCTTTGGCAGCGGCACAGAGAGCGCTGTCGTGCACACAGGCTCCTGGCCCGTGAGACGCTGGAAGTAAGGCCCTTTTATTTACTCAGGCTGCCGGGGCCCGGGCATTTCTCGTCTGGGTGAAGGAGGGGAAAAACATGTCGTGAAAAAAAAAACGCCCTGCACTCTTTTCCTCTCAGGTCTCCCGAGGCTATCTGTGCTCTCATCCGCCGGTGTTCACACACTCCTCTCTCTCTCTCTCTCTCTCTCTCTCTGTCACATGTCTGTGTGTGCACATGTCTCTGTATGTGTGGTATCCTGTTTTCTCTCTCTCTTATCACAGTGGACATGTTCAGAAAGACATTTTGCTTTATATTATCAACCTTATAATTATGCTCTTTAAATCAGGTCTAAATCAGGAATAACATGTTCGATTACCCACTGTCAAGAACATGCAACAAAAGATGGAAATTGAGACTGAACAAAAGCGACAATGCTCATTTGTTGATAATGGTCACATTCATCGGAATGTAGCATTAGCTTTGGTGAAGTTGAATCATGTTGTTCTCATCTCTGAAGACTGATTGGCTGTTTGAACTAGCTGCCAGAGACAGCTCTTTTACTTTCCTCTTTACAGAATCAGTGCAGTTTAAGGCTGTTGCACAGGAAACTGTATTTTCTAAATCACCCATCAGTCATGAAAACTAAAAAGCTTCTTATACACAGTACATTGCTGTCTACACCGGTCCAGACCTCCCTGGCATGGTGTGGACCGTGTCAGCCTGGCATGGTGCCCGGGGGCGGGAGGTTTCCGGGAGGCCGGCCGGCGGTGAGGAGGTAGCCGTCAATGTGCCTCTTTCAGCAGTTTGAAGGAACAGGGGGATGCCCCCTGACCCCATCTGTTTCCTGAAGATAGGCCACAGCGGGTTAAGTACTCGTTGAGGGGCATGTTGTCCTGACAGAAAGCAGATATCTACAGCAAAAAAAAAGAAAGAAGGAAAAAAAATCTCTCGAAAAAAAAAAAATAATAATCCAAGAGACTTGGGCCTGTCCACAGAAGGATGGAGCAGAGGCTACATCCAGACAGCCAGTTTTATGCCTTTCCTCAGCCGCCTCATAAATCTCTGCAGTTTCCCCTTGTTTTTCCTGTTCTCTGGTTCGCCTTTGGACTCACTGTTTTCCAAAGAGTAGGAATTGCAGTGTTTTATTTAAGTGCGGAAGTTCACAGCACTTAGAATTCAGCCGAGGAAGTAGTGGCCTGTGACCTTTTGAACTAGGGGGAAGCTGTGCACAGGGTGCACTATACAGTTTTGTCAGGTTTTTTTTTTTCTTCTGTTACTGCGCTCAATGTACACAATATTGATTGAGATATATACTTTGTGGTGAAAGATGAGTGGATGTGAGTGTATATATATGTGTGTGTGTGTGTTTTGTATGTGTGTGCGGGGCTGTGTGTGTGTGTGTATTTGTAGGCTACTTGTAAAAGAAAAAGGGGGATTCACTGACAGTTGCCCAGTTACCTCAGGTCACAGGCTGCACCTGTCCGTCCTTGGTTGAGCCTGGTAGGGCGTTCTCTCCTCTCCAGCATCCCTGCCTCTCTCCATCCCCCCAACCCTGCCCCGCTCGCTGGCCCCTGGCACGGGCTCTGAGAGGGCAGTGCCAGATAGCCAGTGCCCCTGCTGTAGGGATGCCTCTGTGCCGTCAGGACTCGCTCACACACTTGTGCCAACACTGATGAACTGCGTATGAATGTGCACACTGGTGCAGCGTGCAGTCTATTTTGTTTGATTTTATCTGTGTCTTTATACTTTATTGCTATTAACAGTGTTTCTACTACTACTACTCCTATTACTACTAGTTCTATCACCACTACTGCTATTGCTACAATATTAACACTAATATAATACATAATGGTAGATAGATAGATAGATAGATAGATAGATAGATAGATAGATAGATAGATAGATAGATAGATAGATAGATAGATAGATAAACATAAACTCATAGATGGATAAAATAGTTTCCCCATTTTCCCATCACAATAATTAAATATTTCACAAGAACCAGTGATGCGAATCAGATTCTTCTGATAAAAAAGCTATTTCTTTACCTGTGTATGGTCATTGTGAAGTCTTTTTTGTGGAAACAATTCAAATGATTGTTAAAGAATAATAGAGGTGTTCTAATTTACCTCATGCGGGGCATCCATCTTAGAACAGCCCATAGCGTCGAGCTGGGTGAAAATGTCAGATTACTTTTTGAGTCGCAGTGGGTTTAGTCATTACATGACCACCTACAAGGTTAATTGTGGTAAAAGCATTTTAATTTTCTTGTTCTTCTTTCTCCCCTTTAATTATGCTCTAAATGACTTATTCAAATGTAACTTTTTTTTAAATGACTCCTAAAGTGAGGCATTATATGAAAAAGTGGCCAGGTTTAAAGTTTGCCATAGCAAATTAGAAAGAAGAAAAAAAAGGACCACTATAAAAAAAACCTCAAGAGTGTTGGTTTTCAGGGTGGGCTTTAAATGATCTTGTGAAGTATGCCTTTTCTTTTACCTCTGTGTCTTTTTCTCCCTTCTGTCCTCCTGTAGTCACACAAACACCATCAGATTTACACACACATAGATTGTTTATGTCCTCTTCCTTTTCTCCTAACAGAAAATTCCATGAAAAGGGACACACAATACACATTATACACACACAATACCATTATACACATACATGCATACATACATGCACACATGTGGGGTCAAATTGTAGATAAGTCATCACATGTGGACTATGACTGCCTAAGTATGGAATCATTTGTATTTTAACTCCATTCTCTTGTCCCATTCACTGTAGACGGAGCTGACCTTGAGGATGACCCTTCCTGCTCTTGGCCTGCATCTTCACCCTCCAGCAAAGACCAGACATCCCCCGGCCACGGCGATGACTACGACTTCGGCGAGGAGGAAGGGGTCCCCGGCCTGCCCTACCCGTGCCAGTTCTGCGACAAGTCCTTCAGCCGCTTGAGTTTCCTGAAACGCCACGAGCAGAGTCACGGTGACAAGCTCCCGTTCAGCTGCACCTTTTGCAGCCGCCTCTTCAAGCACAAGCGCAGCCGCGACCGCCACGTCAAGCTGCACACCGGCGACAAGAAGTACCACTGTGGCGAGTGCGACTCGGCTTTCTCGCGCAGCGACCACCTCAAGATCCACATGAAGACGCACGCCTCCAACAAGCCGCACAAGTGCCCCGTGTGCCGGCGTGGCTTCCTCAACTCCAGCTCGCTCCACGGACACATGCAGGTCCACGAGCGTGGTGGCAAAGAGGGCGGCGGTGGTGGTGGTGGAGTGGGCGCAGTGGCAAGCCGGGCTGATGCACGCAAGTGTAGCCGCTGTGAGGAGGGCTTCGAAGGGCCCGAAGAGCTCCAGAGGCACATCGCCGAGTGCCACCCAGAGTGCTCGCCGTCAGAGGATGCCACCCTGGGGCCTGGTCTGCAGTGCATCTATTGCCACGAACCCTTTGGCGACGAGGGCACGCTGCTGAGCCATATCGACCAGGCGCACGGGCGCGACCGCGACCGCAAGGGGCACACCTGCGCCGTCTGCTCTGAGCATTTCTCCACCGTGGAGGAGCTCTATGCTCACATGGACGTCCACCAGCTGCCCGAGTCCAGCAACCACAGCAACAGCCCCTCGCTGCTGACGGTCGGCTACACGTCTGTCTCCAGCACCACGCCTGACTCCAATCTCTCCGTGGACAGCTCCACCATGGTGGACGCAGCCCCACCTGTTCCCAAGACCCGCGGCCGGAGGAAGAGGACTGCCCAGCACAGCATACAGAGCCGCTCAGCCAAACAGTCCAAAATCGCTTACAGCTGCATCTACTGCAACAAGCAAGTGTTCTCTAGTCTTGCTGTTTTGCAGATTCACCTGAAGACTATGCACCTGGACAAGCCGGAGCAAGCCCACACCTGCCAGTTTTGCCTGGAGGTGCTGCCGTCTCTGCTCAATCTCAACGAGCACCTGAAGCAGGTGCACAACGCCGAGGACCCCGCCGCTCTGCTGGCCACACTCTCGGACGCCCTGCTTCAGTGCAACTTCTGCCCAGAGGTCCTGGGTGACCTCAACGCCCTCCAGGAGCACATCCGCTGCTCCCATGGCTTCCCCAGTCCCGTGGCCAAGGAGAGCAATGCCTTCTTCTGCCCGCAGTGCTTCATGGGTTTTCTGACCGAGGCCACATTGGAGGAGCATGTGCGTCAGACCCACTGCGACTCGGGTAGCCTGCGCTTCGACTCGCCCCTGGCCGTGGGCTCCAAGGACCCTATTGTGGAGGTCTACTCCTGCTCGTACTGTACCAACTCGCCCATCTTCAACAGCGTGCTGAAGCTCAACAAGCACATTAAGGAGAACCACAAGAACATCCCGCTGGCTCTCAATTACATGAACAACGGCAAGCGGTCCCTGAGGGCCCTGAGCCCCTCGTCGCCCATTTCCGTGGACACGACGCTGCTCAAGCATGCCACGCAGTCCTCACGCTCGGCCAGCGAGTTCATCTGCAACCAGTGCGGCGCCAAGTACACCAGCCTGGACCTCTTTCAGACCCACCTCAAGACGCACCTTGACAGCGTGGTGCCGCAGCTCACCTGCCCGCAGTGCAACAAGGACTTTCCTAACCAGGAGTCCCTGCTGAAGCACGTGACGGTGCACTTCACCATCACCTCCACCTACTACATCTGCGAGAGCTGCGACAAGCAGTTCACCACAGTGGACGACCTGCAGAAGCACCTGCTGGAGATGCACACCTTCGTGTTCTTCCGCTGCACGCTCTGCCAGGAGGTATTCGACTCGAAGGTGTCCACTCAGCTCCACCTGGCTGTCAAGCACAGCAACGAGAAGAAGGTGTACCGCTGTACCTCCTGCAATTGGGACTTCCGCCACGAGACCGACCTGCAGCTGCACGTCAAGCACAGCCACCTGGAAAACCAGGGCCGGGCGCACCGCTGCATCTTCTGTGGCGAGTCCTTCAGCACGGAGGTGGAGCTCCAATGCCACATCACCACACACAGCAAGAAGTACAACTGCCGCTTCTGCAGCAAGGCCTTCCACGCCATCATCCTGCTGGAGCGCCACCTGCGTGAGAAGCACTGCGTGTTCGAGGGCAAGGCGCAGAACTGCGGTGCCAACGGCTCGGCCTCGGGTGGAGGCGATCCGGTGTCCAAGGATGACCCCGAGCTAAACCTCATGAGTAACAGCCATGGTGGCAGCAGTGGTGGTGGAGGAGGAGGAAGTGTTGGGGGCGGAGGAGGACCCGGAGGAGCCGGAGAGTCCCACAACAGCCACGACGGCAGCGAGGAGGACGTGGACACCTCAGAGGTGATGTACAGCTGTGACATCTGCGGCGCCTCCTACACCATGGAGTCCCTGCTGACCAATCACCAGCTCCGTGACCACAACATCCGGCCCGGCGAGAGCGCCATGCACAAGCGCAAGGCAGAGATGATCAAGGGTAGCCACAAGTGCAACGTGTGCTCGCGCACCTTCTTCTCCGAGGCGGGCCTCCGCGAACACATGCAGACCCACCTGGGGCCTGTCAAGCACTACATGTGTCCCATCTGCGGTGAGCGCTTTCCCTCGCTGCTCACACTCACCGAGCACAAGGTGACGCACAGCAAGAGCCTGGACACGGGCAGCTGCCGCATCTGCAAGATGCCCCTGCAGAGTGAGGAGGACTTCCTTGAGCACTGCCAGATGCACCCGGACCTGCGCAATTCACTGACGGGCTTCCGCTGTGTCGTCTGCATGCAGACCGTCACCTCCACGCTGGAGCTCAAGATCCACGGCACTTTCCACATGCAGAAGACCGGCGCCGTGTCTGCAAACCATCCGGTCGGGCGCTCGTCGATCATCCCACACCCGCACGGCCAGCACCAGCTTCAGGCCCAGAAGCTCTTCAAGTGCGCCTCCTGCCTGAAGGAGTTCCGCTCCAAGCAGGACCTGGTGAAGCTGGACATCAATGGGCTGCCCTACGGGCTGTGTGCCGCCTGTGTGAGTGCAGCCGGCAGCAAGAGCTCCAGCCCTACCCTGAACGGGGCCAAGCAGCAACAGCAGCAGCAGGGGACTGCAGGCTCCTGGGGCCTAGGGGGAGACAGCCTCAGCCCCAGTGACGGCAAGGGCAAAGCTGCCTCCTCCTCGTCCTCATCGACATCCTCCTCCTCGTCGGCGGTCGCCAAGACCCGCTGCTCCAGCTGCAACGTGAAGTTCGAGTCGGAGGCCGAGCTGCAGACACACGTGCAGGCGGTGCACAAGGAGCAGGCAGGAGACAGCAGCAGCGGGCAGCTCCGCACCCCACAGGTGTCCCCCATGCCCAGGGTGAGCCCGGCGCAGACCGACGAGGTGAGAATCACAAGTAACGCCGGACCCATTGGGGAGTTCAGAGAATGTCACTTTGAAAGTTATTTTGAGGCTGTGTGGCACAGGCTAAAATGGAATGCAAATGCAATGCTAATACATGAAGTGAGACAATTGCACTCGTGCCAAATGCTGTGACTATGTTCTAGAACGTCTTCACATAACTTAGTGAGTCTCATTTTCGTCTAATGCTGAAGAATTTCACAAATTGTGTATGATTGTTTATCTCTGCACTTAGAAGAAGACCTACCAGTGCATCAAGTGCCAGATGGTTTTCTACAGCGAATGGGACATTCAGGTCCATGTTGCCAATCACATGCTTGGTAAGCAAATCCTTTCTTCTGTACTCTTCAATATTAGCAGCATGCTAATGTAAACTCAAGGAAAGCTGAAATATCTTCTCTTTTTTTAATGGCTACCATTGAGAAACACATTATGTGATTTCTCTTTAGTTAAGTGCTTACATTTTTTGATAGTACAATTCTAAACAATGTTTTTTGCTTTGACTTCTTCTCATTTACACAAAATGATCTGTAGTCACACCTGATCATCCTTATTATCAACTTATTAATCAATTGCTCCATTTACAAACCCTCAAGAGTTACACATATCCACAAGGTTTGCTTTTTTCCTATGGGCCCATTATAGCAGAGTTATTGGCTGGGTGGCAGCTGTCAGGCTTGTTATTTGCCCAGAGTCTGCTCTCCTGACCTTCATGTGGGTGGTTGTGGGGCTGGATGATGGTTAGAGCCACCAAACACTGCACACCTGTTTGTGCTGGGAGGAGGAAGGACTTTGATAAAGGAGGCATTTAGCACTGCGACTCACTGAGGTTTGCCTGACACCCTTCCCGGACAGCAGGACAATGGGGAAGAAAACATTGTCCCAGATGGGAACGGCTTTTTCTGGCAACGTAGCATTTTCATCCCACTTTCTGCACGAGTCAGCAGTCTAGCCTGTCCATTTGAGCAGCCGAGGGACGTTCAGAATGGTTAGGGCCAATCACGCTAGATTGCTGTGCAACCCCAACTTGACCCATGGTTGTGCTTAGTCTATTGTTCTCAGAGGACTGGGCTCCTGCAAATGGACATTTGTCACACAGATTATATGTAATGCACTCTGCTGTGATGTGATTGGCATCCTTATTCATAGAAGGGTCATACATGCCATGATAGGTATGTCATTACCCTCACAAGGAGATGAAAGATGCTGACAATGTGTGTAGTTTGAACAGAATCAAATGAATCACATTCATGTAATTTTTAAATTTTACAGGATCTGCTCTAGAAATACCATATCTGTCCATATCACAGCTGTCTTCAGTTTTGGAAAATTATGCTTTCGCATATCTGACCATTTTATGAATTCGAAAAGATGAGGCAACAGAGCATAACTCAATGCTTCAACTGGTGGACAGGCACCAGTTTAAGAAGTAGATGCTCTTAGTCAGCTTGAACGCCATTGAACACTTTACAGTAGGAGAGTCTCAAAGCAAAGCATAGTGTTTTAAGAGCCATTGTGACCTGTGAGTCATGCCATCTGCTCACAGAGATCATGCTCCAGCCTCTCCCCCTCTAGAAGATAACACTGTCATCTGTCACTGTTAGAAATTGTCTCTACACCTCTCTGTGTTTGCCAGACTTGTGAGCCACGCCACACATCCCAAACCATGCTTTTTTCTACGCTCCATCTTTGCTCGGTCGCTCACTCTCCTTTGCTCTCTATACTCACGCTCACTCTCTGTCTCGCTCTCTCATACTCACACACTCTCTCTCTTACACACACACACACAAACACACACACACATACACACACGCATCATTGGTATTCAGGTAGAATAATTGGAAGGAAACTCAGAATTCAAACAGACATCCCTCCTTTGCCAACGGTACGTGGGTGTCTGAATTCCAGTCTCACCAGCCTTTAGTCATTCATTTATTCTGCTTGTTTGGTGGGTCTTTCATTACTCTGCATTATCTGCTTTCTTCAGTGGGAGCGAGGCTCATTGATCTGGAACCGAACTGCCTCTCTGTTTGGGACGCTTGCCTAGGCGGTGTCGGCAAATTTAAACGCGGCAGGCAATTCTTTCAGGAGCGAAGCACACTCGCACTGCATAAACAGGCTCAGGCGGATTTTTTGTCTCGCCCCCCCTCCTGTCTCTGCCATCCCTCTAACCCCTTCTGAATGCATGTGAGTGTAATTTGAGAGGAGTTGTGTGTGTCTGTGTGTGTGTGTGTGTGTGTATGTGTCTGCGTCTGTGCAGTTTCCCTAACCTAATGTGTAATATCTTTGTGTGTGTGTGTGTGTGTGTGTGAGTGATTTCTGAAGTGTGTCTAAAGAACTGTGGTCTATCGGTGGCTGTTGATGCGGAGTGTATCGCCGGTGTGGAGCGAGCGTGAATGTCTCACTAGTGTGCGAGACAGGAGTCCAGATCAGTGTATGTGTGAAAGCATGCACACTGATGGCTACCAAGACCTTGTAATTACTGATTCAGGGTCAGCTTTTACAAAAATAAAGTTGTAAAAAGAGCATTATTAGGTAGCAGAGGAGAGGGAAAGACAGAGAGAGAGAGAGAGAGAGAGAGAGATCTCTCAACCAATCTGGCCTTTCAGGTTTTGTGCAAAGAAGCCTGTCATTAATTGGTTGAGGAGCTCGTGTGGAAAGGATCCCAGCGATACTAAAAAGAATATTTGCATATAAAATTGATGAGAGTCAACGTCAGTCGGCATGGGTCTAATAACCGTGTGAGGAGCAGGCCTCCTCTGCAGTCCCTCAACGACAATGGGGGTTAAAACTGGACCGGACCGTAATTACCGCACACCCAGTTTGAGCCAAAAAACAGGGGAAAAAAACATAAAGTCCTCATTTGGAAAAAGCTCTAAATACCTTCTCCCCTGAAAAAGGGACACTCTCTCCTTTTAATGGCCATCTGCACAGGAGAGGCGAAACGGGAGGCCGGGGTCATCGGCGCTCAGCTGTCACCGTTATTAGCGTAGGTAATGGGGCAGGCGCTCGACTCTTTAGGGGTATGCCCGCCAGCGTCCCACCAACCCCCCCAACACCTCCCCAAATCCTTTTTTTTATACGGTATCAGTTCTTGATTCACCCGTGACAACTATATATAGCCAGGCAGGCATAGTGACATAATGATCCTGTGGCACACAAAGGGCATGGTCATCGTTTCCAAAAAAAAAAAAAACAGTGAGTACTGGAGCCATTTTTGAAACTCGGTGGCACTCTGAAAGAAGGCGCTGCCGACGTTGCCATTCCACCCTCTCCGCTCCGCTCCGCTTCACTCCTCACTCCTTGCTCCTCACTCCCCCGCACCCAGAGAGCCCCTGCGCCTGTCATTTGTGTTTCCGCCAGAAACATTTTGATGCATGGGCATTATGCTCAGATGCCGACAGAGCCCCCTGATCGCCGGCAGAAAAGCACAGCTTTGCCGCGTAGCTGCTAAACATTTAACATGATAATCAGGTACATTGCTGGAGAGGGTGCAATGTGCAGCGGGCAGGCAGGCGGGCAGGCAGGCAGGCGGGGAGAAGGGAGGGCTTGCTGGTGGGCTCAGTGCAGGCCAAGCTTGCCAGGAGCCCCCTGCGTGCCCCTGAGATGGAGGCCGTAGCCTGCTAGGACCCAGATGGATCCTTCCACATTTTCTGTACAGCTGGTCGCTCTGTTTGGGGACCTGATGTGATACTCCAATCAAGGCAGGGAAAAAAAAAATGATATCGCCACCAACCAAGGAGCAATTTCATCGTGGGCCAGAAGACAGCTGGCCACTCTTTAGCTTGGAGTTTTCTGGCATGGTGGCCACGTCGTGCTCAGGGTGTCTATTTCTTTGCTACAGGAGAAGGGATTTAACGCAGCCTTCAGCTGTTCCGTGCACCATCAAATCTGTCATGTCTCTCCCTCCCCACGCTGCTGTGTTTATTTAAGATGTTGATTTAGGCTCTGGTCGTCCTCCACACAGATTTCAAGATTTGGTCGTTCATCGTCAATTTGCGTACAAACAAATATTTGATGTTTGATAATTAAACCCCCTCCCCCTTCAATCCAATTTTTGAAGGTTCACTTTGAAATATTATCTGTATGATGGCAGTTATAAAACCTCAGTGCTTGATGGTCTCGTTGGTAAGGGGCAGTCTTTGTCGAAGTTTAAGTGTTGGATAACACATTTGAAGGTCTTTCCTTGACAGATAAGCTGGTTAGCTGTTGCCAGCAGGGCATTGTTTCAGAATGCTCCTCTTTGACAACAGTGTGAACTATGACCCTCCCAACTCCATGGGAGCCTGTTTTTCACCTGGTCAGCCTGCTGGGCAAAAAGCCCTTGCTCGGATTTGAAGAACCCTGATGTGTAGTTCTGCACTCTCTGCTTAAACAAGAAAAGCTCAACAGAACAACCACCCCCCCCCCCCAAAAAAAAAGAGAAAAACAAGACAGAAGAAATTTTTTTACATTTTCCCCACGTTTGTATTTCAAGTAACTTAATATAGGCAGCCAGTGTGCCAGAGCTGAAGGACAGCCATTCAAGCCACCCCAAAAACATGGGAAAAGGCACAGAAAATTCCAGAAAGCTGATTTGAGGGTCACCTTTAGCAGCAGTTTTTTTGGTCCGGTGACAGAGGCAAGCGACCAAGCCAAGGCAGCGCAGTGGCTTCCGTGGCGTTGGTGGCCCGCTCAGCCCAGCCGGAGCAGGGATGGGGAGGGTGGCAGGGTGGGGTGGGGCGGGGGGAGGCTGGCAGGAGGTGAGGGCGGGCGGGGGGCGGCTGGGGGGGCGGAGAGGGGCACACATTTGCTGTACAGCTGGCCGCTCTGTGTGAGGCGGCACCGTGGGCTGTTACCAAGCTGGAGAGGAGCGGGGAGTGAGCGAGCAAGGCCTCTAGCCCTCCGCCATTCTGTCCCCTTGCTTCCTTCTCCCTCCCTCTCTCCTTTTCTCCCTCTCTCTTTCCCTCTCTGTCTCTCTCTCACTCTCTCACACTCTTCCTCTCTCTGGTTCTTTGGCACTCTCTGCAGACAAACAAAAACACCCATTCCCCATCCCCAATCTGCTAGCCATACCTACTGTTAGATGCAGCCTAAATGAGTGTTTACATTAAGGCGAGTGAGAGGTGGGAAAGGAGAGGATTTGGACTCGTTGCTGTGACAGGGCTGTAAATCGTGCTCGACGTGTTTGCCGGAGCTCCTGGGAAGAGCAGGGAGGATGACATGTTGACTGCTCAGTCTCTGCAGGTCCTCTGCCACGGGGATGGCAGCCTGTTCCATCAGGGCCTCTGTGGAGAAATGTAGGTGGGTGTGTCAAAAGGGAGCCTCTTCTGGTGCCACAGTGACACATGGAGGAATCACAATAAGTGTTCAGATAGCTCACGCTCACGCTCACGCTCACGCTCACGTTGAACAAAACATTTCATTTCTGCCATTAGAAATGTGTCGGGGCAAGAAAGCAAGGTGTATACGTCCTCTCAATATCTATACCTACATCTTCCTCTTTCTTTCTCTTTTTCTGTATCTTTTTCTCTCTTTCTCTTTCTCCTTCTCTTTCTCTGCATCTTTCCCTTTGTTTCTCTGCATCTTTCTCTTTTTTTTCTCTTTCTCTCTCTTTCTCCTTCTTCTTTTTCTCTGTGTTTTTCTTTGTTTCTCTGTATCTTTCTTTCTCTCTTTCTTTCTCTGTCTCTTTTCTCACCTCTCTCTTCTCTCTTTTGCACTCATGAATGTTTGCATTTTCTCATAAATCACGCTTTCACTTTACAAAAAGCAATATGTTAGCATTTGAGTTGTGCTCAGTGGCTGCCCTTACGCCTGCACAGTCCATTAACCATCGCAGTGGATACTTTATCCATGCCCAAGTGCCATCTGAAGCAGAATCAATCCAGTGGCACGCACAACCTGACACACCATGTCCAGGGAAAGGACAGAGTGAGAGAATGAATTAAAAGAGAGGACAGAGTGAGAGACAGAGAGAGAAATTGAGAGAGAGAGAAAGCGAGAGAGAGCGAGAGAGAGAGAGAAGTGGGGAGAAACCAATCTGAGCGTACGCTACACTGGGCGCAATTTCCGCCTGCTTTTATTAATTGGTGATTAATAACACCTCTCCGTTCGTTAGCGCAGTCACCTCCCGTGCAGCCGAGTGTGCCGCTGTTAATGAGCAATTACGCGCACCTTCCCGCTCTTCGCATTATACCTCTCGGAGACTAATGCGGTGGCCATGAGGGGAATGATAAAACAGCAGTGACGCCCGTCTCGCCCACCAACAACCCCCACTCACACACCCTCAACAGATACACACACACATACACACACACACACACACGTTTTAGCCCGCATCCTCCATCAGCAGCACCATCAGCACCCCCCTCCACGGCAAACAGCAATACTCACTCCCCCCTTCGCTCGGGATGCTCACGCAGAAAAGCGTGACAATTTACCAAAAACTTAATTTAAACACAAAAGGTTGTTGTTGTTTTTTGCTCTGTGTTTCACTACGTGGTTGTATTCATTAACTCTGTGGTTTTAGCAGTAGTTGAATCTGCTAAAGAGCTGCTGTGGTCATTCCTTCACCATGACTCTGAACAAGGGCAGAAAAACATTTTTTTTTTTCTCAGTGTTGCTTTACAGTATAGAGGAGATATCCAAGGCTATTTACACACTCAACTGATGCCATCTCCCTTTGTTCTCACTACATTTTAAGTATAAGTAGCTTTACTGCATACTGTTTTCTACAGTAGATACTACTATCTCAATACAGTATGTGTGCCAGTGTGTGTATGGGTATTATGAAGATCTCTGCATTATTTATGTCTCGTCCATTTTTGACTCCATTGTTCGCAGGGAGTGCCGTACTTTTTGTTGCAGTGCAGCGGGTGGCATGAGACTCTTGCTCTCCTTTCCTCTTCCTCCTCCTTATCCTCTTCTTCCTCCTCCTCTCTCTCACTCTCTCTCTCCAGTTCTCCCTGTCCCTCTCCTCCTGTGTTAGCGGCCCCTGGCCATGTTTTATTGATACGCAGGGAGAAAAAAAAGAGGAGAACCCTTAATGCCAACCCTTGTTCTAAAGTACCCCCATAAATAGTGGATGATCAGAATTAGCCTTTGTGCTAGCGCCGGGCCTCCGGGGGTGCCATGGTGTCACGGAGGCCAGGGAAGCATTGTGCTCTGTCTCCAGAGCTCGCCGCCTCACTGCCTTGCTACCTCGCTACCTCCCAACCACGGTAGGGGTTACTAAGCAGGCGAGCGAAGGGTGGGGATAGGGGGATTGTGGGTCCAGAGATATGGGAGCCGGGTGGGCAGCGATGCAGGGGAGTGGAGGGGGTCGAGAGAGGTGGGAATGGGGGGTTGTGTGCGTGTGTTGGGGGGGGGTTGGGTGGCGTGCTACTGGAAGGGGGATGGGGCAGTGCAAACAGACAGTGCTGACTTCCGTAAAGGTCAAAGCTGCAACCCACACCACTCAAATGCTCAGCTCAGGCCCCGGGAGAGAGGTGGGAGGGAGGGAGTGAGGGAGGGAGAAAGAAAGGGACTGCGGTGCTGGCTCCCTCACAGTGCCCAGCCACGGCCCGAGGAGGATTAGAGGGGTGGGGGGACGGGTTAACGTTTCACTTAGCACCCTGCTGCGTCTTCCGCGGGACGTGACACTAGCGATGACAGCTTGTGTCAGTAGCACAAGCGAATGCAGTAGCTAGCCTTGCTTTGCAAGCTAATTTACACATGTACATGTCTGAATTCAAAGTTTCTCTGGTGCACAGGCTATTAAGGTGCCAGCCCAGTGATGAAGAGAGAAAAACTGCTTCTGTAAAACTGATGGCAATTGTTATCAAATATCACATCTATCACATCTCACAAAATTGAGACATTAGACACTGTCTCTTAAGACTGTGTCTATTTCTGTGAGCCAAGCACTGTGTAGCTTTGTGTATGTGAAGATATTCATGCACGACGTATCAGGAGTGTGCTTGCAACACTCAGGAGTCTTTGTCAACTAACCCACCCCTCCTCCCCACCCCCTCCATGACCACCCTCTAGCACTGAGGCCTTAATAATAATGTGAGTAGCACTGGACTTGATGCCCCTCCCATTGGCACGGCGCACTGCCAGACCCGCGTGGCTGGCCGCGGCAAGGTCAACAGCGCGGGCAGCGCCAGTCGCTGGGTTCCTGGAGGCCAGCGCGCGGGAGTGGACCGCACCATCTGTCTGCTTGGGCCTGCCATGCCCGCAGAGAACGCACCGGAGAAAACGTACTGGCTCACACACACGCGCGCGCTAACGCTCAACTCGACACCAAGCTCATTGAGGTTTCCGAGATGTGTGGCATGCCATTCCTCGTTCCGCAAATTCAGAACCACGGCCAGTGCAGACAGCAGATAATATCCACAGCAGCTAGACTTCGTTAACGGCAGTGGTGAGACCGATCACCAGGTTTGTTAGCGAGACACCCGGTGCATCTGATGCAAATGATGCAATTCAATACAATCCACCAGCCATACAAAACAATTCTGAGACAGAGAAGCTTTTTGTCTTCATGTCAATGAAAACAGAACCTGCTTTTGTACATGTACAGGGTCCAATATAAATAAACAGGATGGTGGAAAGAAACAAGGGTTACACTGGTCGTGACTGAAAGTGCTGACCTCTAGGGGATTTGAAAAGCAGAGAGAGAGAGAGAGAGAGAGAAGAAAAAAAAACAGAGGCATGTATCTGGCTGTCCTGTTGCGCTTGTCTTATTTCTCCACCCGAGCGGCTCGCAGGCTGTGGCTGTTTGCAGGCTTCACGCGGCGCTGTCCCCCTCCTCCACCCGCCCCGGCCTCTCTTGTTTTTCACCTTGCCGAGCCCCCCCGGGGTCGGCCGGTGCAACGGGCTGCTGATTAGCCGCCCTCTCAGTGAAGACCTTTACCGTGCCCTCTGGCCGCCACGCCGGAACCCTGTGGAATGTTCCAAAGCTCTCTAATAGGTTTCAGGTGCTGCGGGCCAGTGGCCAGCCCCTACATACGCCCCCCCACCCCTCACACACACACACACACACACAAGGACGCACAAACACTCACCCCCACATCACCACCACCTCTCCCCTGTTCCACTTCTCCGTGCATCCACTTCAAGTGGCACCATTTTGTTTTGGGGTTTTTTATTCATGCTGTTGTTGTTGTCTCGTCTTCAGAGACCTGTGGGTAGACGTGTAGAAAGGCAGCCATTCAAGAGAACAAGTGAATGTGCATTCTACCCCTTTGAAGAGAAAGAGAGAGAGAGAGAGAGCAGGAAAGAAGGATCTTAATCAATAATGTCACAGTTGATGTCCAGTTTAAGACCACACTTGATTAATGTCACTCATTTCAAATGTTGCCTTTTGTTTCATTGGAATTTTGTTAAAGCAACGAGTCATGGAAATCATTTAGACTCGGATTTCATGCATGATCAGGAACTATCAGTGGTAGGAAGGTGGTCCTTAGTTTTCTGTCTTAGTCCCATGATGTATGACTCTTGCAGAAACACATAAACAAAGGACCACAGTTTCATCAAGCATTTGGGTTTACAATAGCAATCTATAACAATGAACTCCTCCTCACTGCATAAACATTCTCTGCTGGCGAGTGAATATGTGCTTGTGTGTGAGTGTGTGTGTGTGTGTGCGTGTGTGTGTATGTGTGTGTATTTGTGAGTGTGTGTGTATGTATGTGTGTGTGCATGTGTGTGTTTTCTTGACCTCTCAGATGCGGCAGGCTGCCAGCTCCAGCCCCTTTCCTGAGCCTCAGGGACCCTTCTCAGCACATACTAAACACACATGGGGCACAGAAAGGAAACTCGCCCTGACACACGCACACTTCCTGCAGCCACAAAAGCCACAATGGCCATCGCCACTTGCAGACGTGCTAATAAAATCTCTGCTGCATGTGTGTGTGAGTGTGTGTGTGTGTGTGTGTGTGTAAGCAGTGGAAACGTCTCGGCTCTCCCCATCTCTTTGCTGAGCGTTTTGATGCAGACGATGGGTTTGCATCATGGTTTTAATTGCACCGCAATTGCAGGGGAAGACGAGGCGAGCAGCCCGTTGCATGGTGTGTGCCAGGTTGCATCATGGTAGGGAGTGCCGCGCTTGTGTGCTGGCTGAAAAATCGTCTCATTGTGGATGACGGAGGGGGTTGTTGTGTCTGTTTGTTCTGTTGCAGTTTTAATGTGGCTCTCGGTTGAAGATGACAGGGGTGCCGCCGATCTCTCTTCCCTGAGTCAAGATGTGTGTTTGTGTGCTTGTCGATGCACAGCGACGGCTGTCACACTTGTTTTTTGGGCCTGTGCGTTCAAAGGATGTTTTTCTTTTGTGGGTTTTGGTTTTCAATTGTGTGTATGTTTCGCACATCTCACGTTTCTTTCTACTGTTGTATGCCTGATTTAAAAAGTATATCTGTGTGTATCTACAATTCAGATGTTCATTTTACAGTGTGAAAGCATTAGATGAGTTGCACTCACACTCTAAAGAAATCTTACACTTAACTGTGTCGTGC
The DNA here is from genome assembly GCA_027481765.1 of Tenualosa thibaudeaui. Lineage (NCBI taxonomy): Eukaryota > Metazoa > Chordata > Actinopteri > Clupeiformes > Clupeidae > Tenualosa > Tenualosa thibaudeaui. The sequence goes on along the minus strand of JAIFZK010000017.1, from coordinate 741,492 downwards.
AAGGTTTTTTTTTTTTTTTGTCAATTATTGAGGAAATCATTGCAGACATATTCTTTAACTTGCATGCATGACTCACACACAGACAGATATGCACACAGACAGACACATACACACACACTTTAACACACACACACACACACACATACACATTCACAAATGCATGCACACACACACTCCCTTACTCGCACAAAAAAGAATTGTGTTTCCAAGTACAGTTTTCCAGTTCCTCCTCCTTCCACTCTCTCTCTCTCCACCCAGGGCATTAGCCTAGAGTTCATTTTGAACATCGAGGCGACGTGGCCCTTTTGTCTTTCCATTTGTCCCCCCTCCCTCTCCCGCACCAGGAGACGTAAACCTTAAGCCACTCTTCCACTGATTAATCTTTAACGTTTATAATTACTAATTAACTTAGTAAGAGACTTTTAATGTAGTCCTCTTTCAATGGGGAGCTGAGAGGACAACAGATCATTAGCTTCAATAATGAACGTGGAGGAGACAGATAATGGCTTGTGATATGCCAACACTGACAGTTATATTAAATGAGGCAGCGGTTCACGTGAAACACCACGGAGGATGGGCCCTGCGGAGCAGAGGGTGGGGGTGGGGTGGGGGTGTATGGAGTGGGGACAGGGAGAGGGACACGAGACGAGAGGTCTAAGAGAGAGAGGCGGCGAGCAGGAAAGGAGTGCTGGAGTGCGAAACTGGAAGGGCTTTCATGGAGCATTGGGCCCACTGCCGCTTCAACTTTTCTTCCTCCGTCCATTCACACAAAGACTAGAACAAAGCCCCTGAGCTGTTAAGTAGTGTGGAAGGGGGGGGGAAGTAGTGTATTGCGGGAGATCAGACATTTCATTTAGAAAATATTTTCTGTTAGATGATCATAGTTACTATTGTCATTAACATTTTGCAGGAGTATGCTCTGCCTTCTGTTTTCATTATAGTTAAATGTAGCCGATTGTTCTTGCTCTTAACCAGCTTGAGCAACATCTGTAGGCATTTGCCATTAAACATGTTAAGATAAAAACCATTTAATTACTGTTTCTTTTCTCTGAACAAGAGATGAAAGTGAAATGAAATCAAAGATATTCTGTGTAGGTTGATGTAATTACCCTCAGCCCTCATAGTCTTTAAGGCTTTTGTGGACTGACTATTAAAACAAAAGCCATAATGGCTGTTGTGCCTTAATGATACTGCCACGACGACAAGTCCCCCTCCCCCAACACTGGCCCACTTCAGGGGAAGGTGCTTATGGCATAATGATTATTATCGTTAAGAAATATTAATGTGTTTAGCGCTTCTAACCCAGTCGCTCATTATAGCCTGATATGTGAGGCATCTGAGGGGCAGCAGCAGAGCCAAACTGGCTCCTGAAGTCCCAGGACCCACCCTCCACCTGCGCACCCACTTCAAACCAGCAGAGGCTACTGCAATCCCTCCTCTCCACACTGGTTCAATCAATGTCTCTCTTATTCCATTTGCCGGAGCGCTTTCTCCATCTTGCTTTTCTCTCTGCCTCTCTCTTACGCCGCTTAACTGAGTGCGCGTGTGGGTGTATGTGCGGGTGTGTGGGTGTTTGTGTCTTGTCTGGTTTCTGTGTCAGTGTAATAGTGTAAAATCCTTGTGATTATTAAAATCAACACAGTTTTTTTTTTTTCTTTCTTAAACATTCCTCTCTTATACAATATCGGCATACATGAATTAGAGCAATGTTCTTCTGATGTGAATGGGAATGCCTGTTTTCCCAGTAGGCATGTGTTCCACATAATTATACAGTAAATGCTCATGTTACCATTATCCCAGATGCTCCCTCTGACTAACAGCACAGCTGAGTTTGGGAGAAACAGGACTCAAATCAGAGCCTGACAATATTCATTCCAGCATGAGACAGTTAACACCTTAGTATTAATGACAAAGCCTTTTAATTACAAAAGGGAAGCTACAGGTTATAGAGGGTGATGGTGCACAACACACAGGTATTGATTATTTGGAATGAATATTAACCTTGAAGAACTTAAAGAATGTCAAAGAATGTTGATTTGATTGTTTTGCCTCGTGTGTGAATTTAGATGAGGTATATACTCACTATGAGCACAGGAAATAAAATATTCCTTTCGCTGAAGCTAAATGGTACTTTTGGTGAATGTCACTACATAATTGTCCTTATGATGTAAAATGTTCTATTCTGCATCCTTCCTCCTTGCTGCTGCAAATGGAACAAAAGGAGAGTTGAGGAGCTTGTATAAACTGGAAATTTGCCATTCACACAAACCTCACTGTTCAATTGCATGAAAGTTTCCCCCCAACTGAACATAAAAGCAAAGACGATTACAACTGTCATGCGTCCAGACGAGAGGTGTGAGTGTGAGTGTGTGTGCGCGCGCGTGGGTGTGCAGTCTCTCCCAGTGCCGCGTGGTGCAGGAGGCAGCCTGGCGCAGCTCCCCGCGTTTCAGGTTTTGAATCGTTGCTTCATTAAGACTTGGAAGGGTTTCCCGCGGTTACATTTAATCAAACGAATCTGTATGGCAGCCGCGCCCAATCAATCACAATCCTTAGCCAATATGCTTCGTTCTGCAACCACCACGCTGGCTTGGACAAGAGTCAATTAAAGGCTTTTTTCCCTCCTGTTCTCCTCTCTCACTCTCTCAATTTTTTCTCTCTTCCTCTGTGTGTTGGTATGTGAGATGCAGTTCCAATGCAGTCCACTGAATCTGTGTTAGGTTTAAAGTGTGAAATATGTCTCAGTATCAAGTCTACTTTGTATTATATTTTATTTTATATATTTATTTATGTCTTAATTGATTTATATATTTATGTTTATTTATTAATATTGTTTATATTTTTATATTCTTGTTGTATTTATTCTGTTAATTCATAATTTTTATAGAGACCATCAGGTGTTGTAAATGTTTTTTATGAGTGTTGGAGAGCTGCATGTCTTACACTTGCATAAGTCACTGGCTGATGACTGCTTTACACAGACTTGCATATTCACCAACAAGCTTACTCTCGTCCTAGTTATTCTTGTCAGTCACACACACATGCGCTCACTCCTAAACATACATGCTCATGCAAAAATAAACACATTAATGGCCCATCCATACCATTACCAGACCAGTCTATGTCACTCATTTAGACACACACACACACCCACACTCACGCACACACACACACACACACACACAAACATACACACACACACACACACACTTATGCATAGGCACACATAGGCACAGTTATTTACACCCATATTGTCTCAGTGGTATTCCATAAAAAATGGACCTACATACACACATTTAGAGTATTCATACAAATACACATTGAGACCAACACACACACACAGTCTCTCTCTCTCTCTCTCTCTCACACACACACACACACACACAGCCACAAACACAGTCTCTCTCTCTCACACACACAAACACACACACACACGCATGCCTGCTGAGTTATATAGACACAGGAGCTGAGACAAGGGGGATGAGGGCCGTGTGTCTGTGCCTCTCTCCTCCCTGCAGTCCCGGCGTGCCCCTCCTGGCTGGGCTGCCAGTTGTTTGCCAGCGTCTCCTGGTGGAATTCGCTCAAATTAAAGCGGCGGAATGAGGCCCAAGTCCCAGTCTGCCGCGTCCCCTGCCTTCATCAGCATTCTGCCGATGAGAGTAATTAAAGCCGAAATTAATTCTGCTGTAAGCAGAGGAGCCACTGAATAACTGATATTAGAGGCTAGATGATGAATGCTTGGCATCAAGGGAGGTCTCTCGGGAAGCAGAGGGGGGAGAAATCACAGATCTCTCTCTCTCCCTTCCTCCTGCTCCTCCTCCTCCTCTTCCTCTCTCTCTCTCTCTCTCTATTCCCCCCTCTCTCTGTCTTTCTGTCTTTGTGTTGCTCTCTCTGCTTTCCTCTGTCTCAATCACAGTTCTGTGTTTGGCAATGGAGGACACATGAGGCACATCTAGAGACAGAGAGTGGGATAGAGAGAGAGAGAGAGATAGAGAGTGGGATAGAGAGAGAGAGAGATAGAGAGAGACGTGGCTTAAAAGCTACTTCTGCTCATCCATCAGGTGCATGGTTTAATAGGATGGATTCACCCTGCCGGTCTGTCGGCTCGATTCAGATGTTGACACGAAGACAGGGGTCTTAGTCTCTGTCGAGTCGCTGCTGTCTAACACTGATGTCCTTGTTATCCGAAGCATAATCACAGAGTGTCACAGTTGGAGGGAAAGCCGAAATATTTCGCATTAAAATATCAGATTTAATCCAAGGCCTATTGTGACATGTGAGCGAGCATGGCTGAGTCAGAGAGAAGTCAGACCCCTCCACGGGTTCTTGTTTTTGAACAGCCCATAATTTCATAGAGCCCTGTATACTGCCACATTTTATTGAGCGCCCCTATGTGTTCTTGAAAGTCTTGTCGTTATTATCGTCTCTCTCTCTGTATTGTCTGTCTCTGTCAGTGCTTTTGTGTGGAAGACGATGGCCTCTTATCAGGGGCTGTGATATTCTTGCCTGCGTGATTCAATGATCCTCCCCGTCCCCTGGCACTTTATTTTTGGAACGGCGCGTCTTTAGCGGGAGCAGTCACAAGACTGAAAGACAAACAGCCCAACTCATTTCATGGAAAGGAGTGGGCCTTGAGCTGGGGGAGTCAGATACATTATTGCATTATTATTGGCTCTTTGCGCTGGTGGTGTGATGTTCCAGTCATCTTGTGTGTGTGTGTGTGTGTGTGTGTGTGTGTGTGTGTGTGTGTGTGTGTGTGTGTGTGTGTGTGTGTGTGTGCGTGCGCGCGCGCGTGCGTGCATGTTGTGTAGTCTACTGGGTAAACAGGCACTCCAATTCTAATGACCTTTGTTTCATTTTTTTCTACAGTCTTTTTCTATGACAACCTCTGGCTTACTTCTTTATAACATTTCTTATTTACTCTGCTAATGAGTCGAGTCCATCGTTTCTTTTTTTATCCTGTGGTAGCAATTGCTCATATTTGTATTTTCATTTTTCAGTGCTTTATTGAGTATTGCTATCAGGATTACAATAGAGCTAATTCCATTCAAGTCAATTTGAAACACACATGAGTAGAGCTTGGTTTGGATGTGTGCCTATGTTCTTAATGTTTGATTTGAACCAGATCGTTGAGAAGGATGATGAAATGCATATCTGTCAATGTTGAGTAGGGATGGCGAACTGTTGAGTGTGATTAAGAATGAAAGACTTGGCACAGTGACAGAAAAAACCCGGAGTGAAAGATTAGAACTCACAAGGGGGCCAAATGCTGAGGAGATGCGTATGTGAACCCATGGGACATCTCTCTCTCTCTCGCTTTCTGTCTCTCTTTCTGTCAGTCTCACTCTCTTTCTTGCTTGCTCTCTTACTTTCCCCAGTTCTGTTCATCACATATCACTCTGTTAATGTGTGTGTGTGTGTGTGTGTGTGTGTGTGTGTGTGTGTTCACTACAAATCACTCAGCATGTGTGTGTCTGTGTTCATCATGTGTCACTAAACACAAGTGTGTTTCTGTTTCTCTCTCTCTCTCTCTCCCTCCCTCTCTCTCTCTCAATGAAGTTCCCACACAGTGTTATTCTTCTGTTTGTCAGTGGATTTCTCCATCTTCTGCTCATACAACATACTCAAACAAGGTCACAGAGATATACGCTCAGAGAGCTTTCTCTCTCTCTCCCTCTCTCTCTGTCCCTCTGTCTTGTTTCTTCCCCGCCCTCTTCCTCTTGCTGAAAGCACTGAGGTGTATGATGTTGATAGGACCAAAATAAATAATGTTAAAGGCATCCTCTGTGAATTATTTAGAGACACTACCTCTGACTTCTATTTTGTCCTGGACTTTACCTACATGTGTGCACTTTGCTAAAAGCTCCACTAGATAGATGAAGTAGCTCAAGAGGCAGATCATGACTTCATCCAGGTTGTTTTGTCATCAGCTTTGATATATGGGGTTTGCCTGGTCTGGATTGAATCATTACAGACGTAATTCTATTGTGTTTGGTTCTGAAAAATGCATCATAGTGTAACCGTAATATAATCATAGTGGACTGGCTGTATATTCAGATGTCAACATTTTAATTAGCTTTTTTTCCCTCCCATTCTCTCTTTGTTCTTTGTTTGGGCATGTGCAATAAATTGTTGTTCGGTCTGACCTTAAAGGTGATAACACTATTCCCCAATAACGTTGTCTCGCCTGGCAGTCCAGAACTCCCTCATGAAATTTCACAGTAATGCAAGGGAGGGGTCCAGAGAGGGAGAGAGCGAAAGAGAGAGAGAAGAAAGAAGGAAGAGCAAGAAACAGATAGATAGAGAGAGAGGGAGGGAGGAAAGGAGGGAAGGAGGAAGAGAAAGAGAGAAAATCGATCGTCCCTCTCCCTTGGCTGTCTGTGCCCTGGCTGAATTACTGAAACAAGATGCTGCACTTAGGAGTCTTTGGAGAGGCTGAGGTAGACGAGTGAGAGGGAGAAAGGGAAAGACACTTTAGGGGGACATGGGTGCCATTTAGACCAGGTTGCCCTATCACTAAAAGCAGTCAGTGATATGCAGCCTCTCCTCCTAGCTGGTACAGGGAGCAGGCTTCTGTCTCCCAGTAGTCAGGGGACAGAGGCACTCAGGTTAACCACAGATGGATTGTCTAATTCACTCAAGTCATGTCTGAGTGAGGTGTATATAGTGTGCATCCGTATGGCTTAACAGGTAGATAGATAACAGGTAGAGTTTGGATACTGTATGTTTTAATGGGCACACGTCTGAATTATTCTTCTGTTGATGTGGTTGTGTAGTGTTTGTGCCTATACATATGTTTGAGTGTGTTGTGTGCTTTGATTTGCTGGAGTGGTGACATGCTGTGCACATCCATGTGAGTGGCTCCAGACTATTGAGTTGAGTGGTTGTGGGCTAATGTTTGAATGCTAACCTTGTGTGTGCACTCTTCTCTTCGAGAGGCAGTGCGCAATTCTTTTGAAGGACTCAGTAAATTCCAAAGTAATAGCATAGCGTATACTGCACACTCTGCTCTGTGAATGTTAAGAATGGCTTTGAGAATGTCACGTAGAATGTTGTATGCATTCACGCGTTAAATGCCTATATATTTTAGCCATTCACACTTTTTAGTAGAATGTGTTGTGCATATCACTTTTCTGCTAAGGTTCTATACATATTCTGTAGTGGTATGTTTATGTTGTTAAGTGGTATTTGTAAGCACATGTGTTGGTGTTAGTAAGTGTGAGGTGAGAGGCTCTGGTGGTGGTCGGTAGAGTTGTTGGTCCGGCGGAGGGCTGCCGCAGTGTCCACTGCCCTCCCTCTGCGGCTGGGCGTTTAATTGATGAACATTATTGATTGGCCAGAGAGTCATGTCATCCGGGCCTAATTTCACCGCTGATTGAAAACTAAAAACAGCAGACAGTGCAAATCTGTGCTCATTCCCACTCACTCAGTCACTTACTAAAGAACAGTCTCTCTCTCTCTCTCTCTCTCTCTCACACACACACACAAACACACAGGCACACTCACACACGCGCATGCCTCCCATTTCACTGCACCCATGCACAAAAGGGAGTGTGTGTTCTTCTTGAGGTTAAGACTCAAGTCCAATGCAACCGTTCTTTGTCTCAGCAAATATCCTAGCACGACTCGTGCCCCTCTATTTCCCCACGACCCCCAGACCTCACGTGACCGCCACACCATGATATTGTTATCAGAACGGTGTCAAATGGATATTGTTTAACATCCCCACTCACTTTTATTGTCGTCGTCATAAAGGAGGGAAATGAATCCACCTCATTTCACAGACAAAGCGCCGCACTTTGGGGACTCAATCCCTGTAAGTGCCATTAAGTGGAAATTACCGTTCACATATTCCAGTGCTTTGATTAATTACGGGCTCACATGTGCTACCGTAAAGGACCAATGAAATATGGGAAACAAATTGCATGCTGTTTTTGTATCCTGTTATGTAAAAGCGCTTTAATTATTGACACATGTTTAGCCACCTGGCAGGCATCGGGGTGGCTGGACAAGAATAGCAATCATACAATAGATGTCATCAAAAGCAGTGGTAAGGGAAGAGCATTAGAAAAGCCAGGTCAAGTCTGATGGCGTTGGCAGACCTTCACCGTCCCAATTCCGTGTCATGCGAAAAAGAAAGAAAATTGAGGTTATCATTGCTTGCAAAGATAGAGAGAGAGACAGAGAAAAAGAGAGAAAAAAATGTCTCACTTTTAGATGAGAATTTAGCAGTTGTCATGTGTTCTGTTTTTTTTTGATAGTGGGACTCTGATAAATATTTAGTTGAGGAGGTGTTTGTGAAGCCCCCCCTCACCCCCAGGGAGGGCCAGCGCCGATCATCTGAAGATTTGTGTGATATCTTAAGGTAGCGTTTGGGATCTGAGAGCGGGTTTAGTCACGGCGCCAGACGCTCGTCGGAGAGGAGATTGAGTGAGGAGCCGGCAAGCAAATCCCAGATTTTCTCTCAGCTTTGTCATCCCCTGAAAAGCTCAACACATATCAATTTAGGGGCAGACCGACGACAGATGAGAGTGACTTCCTCTCTCTTTCCTTCTCTTTCTCTCACGCTCTCTCTCTGCCTCTTTCTTTTTCTCCTTTTATTCTTTCTATCTCTTTTTATCAAAAGCTTGTGGTGCTCATCAAAATGGCACCTCTCTTTAGTGAGAGAGAGAGAGGAAGAGAGAGAGAGAGAGCTATGATGATGCTCCTTTTTCAATAGGTGTGCTGCGCGGTCTCTGTGTGCTCCTCTTTGGGTGTACTTTCTGCCACACATGCTCTTCTCTCAGATACCTTGAGGGCCCTTGGAGCAACGCTGGTGTGTGTGTGTGTGGGTAGAGGGGTGGTAGAGGGTAGGGGAGCTGCCTACTCGGCAGGAGCACTCCAAAGGTGATCCAAGCCCAGGCTGCTGCTGCCGCCTCTGCCACCACCACCACCACCACCACCAGCACTCCTCTCTCTTTCCAAAACAGCCACGCGAGCCTGGCTCCGCACCTGATCTAGTTGACTGGCCTGTGTAAGTTAGGTAGGCAGTCCTGGCTCCCCCTCTTCTCTCCTCTCCTCTCCTCTCCTCCCCTCCCCTCCCTCCCAATATGCACTTGGACCGGGGCGCAGGCTGCACCTTTTCGGTTCCGCAGGGATAGGGGGGCCAGATGGAGGAATTTGATTAACCAGCAGTGGAAGACCAAATGTTCAATTGGATACAGAACCGGTGGTAGAAGAGGAGGGGGTGAAGTGGGGAGGGGGGGTTGCTGGTGAGGGGTGGGTAGGGTAGGGGGTAGAAATCTAAAATGGCTGGTTGGTGTGCGCCGGCCAACACTTTCCAAAAGGGAGGCGAACAGGCGCTGAGGTGTAGTAACGCAGAAGCCCTTTTCCAAGTACCAGCTGGGCCTTTTAGGAGCAGCTATCCCCACAGCAGACACTCGGCAGCCTCCGAGCAGCTTGACTTTACCATATGTGGAACTTTTTTTACGCTCCACCTGGTTCCCCCCGGGGACCCGCGCCACTGGGACGCCGGAGGCAGGTGAATTGCTCTTAATGCAAGGCACTGAATCACTGGGCCAGCAGCGGGAGTGAGAGGTGGGAGTAGGGGGGTGGCGATGGGGGAGGGGGGTGGTTTGTGTGGGTGGGGGGGTGGGGTGGGGTGGGGGTATGGGGGGGCGCCTGGAGAGAGGAAATGGATCCGTATAAAAGCCTGGCTCGGACTGCCGCGACCTTGGAGCCTGCGCCCGCCACGGCGGGATGGAGCAAGGGCCTGCACGACGCCTCATTGTGCTCGCTTGTTGCCATCCACTCTCCACATCACACACACACATACACACACACACACACATACACCTTTTTTCTTTCCACTCTTTCTTTCCCTGTTGGTGTTTATATTTTTTTTTCTTTTACTTTTCTGAGAGTGCTTTTTAAAAGGCAACCCAATCCATTCGGGTGACACTGGCTGTGTCTTTCATTTGCTCCATTTCCTGCGTCTTCCGTCGCCCACGGCAACCGTGCGCTCGCCCTTTCTTCCCCTCCACCTGTTCTGTTTAATTCCATTGTGTTCTAAAGCCCATTCCACACCACTCTCTCCACTCCTGTCCTCTTCCAGCCTGACTAACCAAACGCCCTGCAGATGGGTGCCATTTTAGCTGTACTATTTGGAAGGATTTGGTGAGGGACTTCAACATGAGACATTAAACTAAAGCCATTGTTGTCCCTCATGCTTGCATGCCGCACTGTTAGGTATGGGAGAAGGGAATATGAGAGCCAAGCTTGGAGCGCAGAGCAGCATGGCACAATGTCTTTCTCCGTCTGGACAGAGCAGACGGGTGTGGTCATTTCAGCCCCATCCACTTCTGCTGGAATGGTGTCAGAACCAGGCAGGGTTTTTTTGGGGGGGGTGGCAGATCGTGGGCTTCACCTCCAAGGGGCATCAAGGACAGTGGGTTAATGCCCGTGGAAGGGTCCAGAAGCCATTACTCAGTCAACATGGAATGTCTGGTGTGTGTGTGTGTGTGTGTGTGTGTTTGTCCCGTCCTCCACTTCACTCTCCTCCTCCTTCTTGGTCTTGTCTTTTTCTAATCCTTCCAAATGGCTTGAGCGAAACTCTGCCAGCAGAAAAAAATTCAGAGATGAGAGCAGAAAAAGTCTGTGTGTGTGTGTGCATGTGTGTGTAAGTGAGAGAGAGAGAGAGAAGGGGGGGTGGACTGTGGGGTGTGGAGCTTTAAGCCATCAGCTGGAGATTTCACTTTGAAAAGCTGCCCTTTCCCCACCGAGGACACTCTCCCGCCTCCCTCACCAATCACAGCGCTCCGAGAGCCCGGCCGCAGCCAGCACACGCTGACCCCGTGAGCTCTTGTTGGTTTGTTTTATTGTTTTGTTTGTGAGACTCTACGTGTGCACTTGTGTTTGTGTGTGTGTGTGTGTGTGTGTGTGTGTGTGTGTGTGTGCCCGTGCAAGAATTTGTTTTTGCTATCTGTGTGTATGTGTGTGTGTGTGTGTGTGTGTGTTTTTCTTGTCTCTAGTCTTGTTTTTTTTGTGTGTGTGTTCTGACAAGCCTGGCAGTAGGTCAGCGATGAGGTCTTTAGTAGAGGCTGCCAGGGGAAGTAGATTTCTGCAGCAGCAGAAAGTGAACACAACTCCTCGCTGGCGTTTCTGCTCCTCCAGCTCGGCAGCGTACGACATAATAGCGGAGGAGGCAGAGGATGGCTAGCAGAGCACATATGGAAAATGGCCTGTTTTTAGTGGGGGGGAAAATAGAGCCATTCATGCACAGCCGATTCCATCGGTCGACAGACATTCCTTGATACCCCTATTTGCGCAGCTGTGCCCCCGATTAAATTACCCTGCCCCCTCTTCTGCCACATATCCCCCCCCCCAAACCACCCACCCGCACCTCCAACCCCTCCCCAGTGTCCCTCTCCTCCACCCTCCTCTGCCCCTCACACACCCCCACCCTCCCGCTCTGCCCCCACTCACTGTTCTACCCCCCACTTTCCCCCCACCTGTCAAGGAGGCTCTGGGGTGGCTTTGCCAGAGAGTGGTGGCAGGGGGCAGGTGAGAGGGGGGAATGAGGTGCAGCCCACCCCAGCCCCCACCCCCCACCCCCCAAACGTCCCCCAAGCGCCCCCTGCTGCCCGGCCTTGGCAGGGAGGATTCCCGGGAGCACTCGCTGTGGCTGTCGGGTGCAGCAGCGGAGGCATAGGGTGCATGGCGGATGGGGAGAGAGAGAGAGAGAGAGAGAGAGAGAGAGAGAGAGCCATGATGCGGGGTGACGGAGGGGAGGGAGCGGGGGCCTTCCCCCCGGAGACGAGGCGGTAACAGTCACGGCGCACCATGAGCTCTGACAGGCCTTTTGGGAGGGGGGTAGAGAGGGAGAGAGGGTGGTGGTGGTGAGGGTGGGGGTGGGGGAGCAGGATTGGTGCTGTCAGCTGTTCCAGCAGTGCCGAGTGCAGGGAGCCGGCGTCCGCCGGGAGTGAATTACTGAAGGCTTTTCTTCTCTGCCTGGGTTGGAGTTTTTTTTTGGTGTGGGGGGGATTTGTGTATGTGTGTGTGAGTGTCAGTGAGTGTGTGTATGCGTGTGTGCATGTGTGAGTGAGAGAGAGAGAAAGAGAGAGTGTGTGAGGGTGTTGTGTGTGCACATGTATGCATTGTGTGATTATGTGTGAGAGAGTGTGTGTATCTAAGGGGAGAAAGTGAGAGTGTGTGTGAGTGTATGTGTGTGTGTGCATGCATCTGTGTGTGTGAGAGAGAGAGTGTGTGTGCATGTGTGGTGGGGGTAGCGGGTGGGGGTATAATTGAGAGCACAGAGGGATCCTCGTCTTTCCGTCTTATGGTTCCGAGGTGAAGACAAGAGCCCGCGGGGGCCCCCTGTCAGTGCGTTTGGGCGCGCTCAGTGCAGACTTCAATAAAAACACACAAAAAGAATTCCCCCACAAGGGCGCCTCGCCTGAAATGCCTTCGCCAGTGGAAGAGATTTCAGTTTTCAGTGAATCATTTAGTGTGCGACCCTGTGTTCGCTACTCGACGTGACAGTGACAGAGTACTCTTCACCAAAAAAAAAAAAAGAGAGAGAGAGAGAAAGGAAGAAAGAAAAAAAAGAAAGAAGAGAAGAAAGATACCAAATTACCTTTCTCACACATAATGTTACACGTTGTATTCCCTTTTTGACTCTTTTTGTGATGGCGGTGTCAGTGGTATCAGAGAGGCACTGTCTTGCGCTGTGCAGGCACTTCAACCTATTTAGTTGAGTGCACAATAGGAAGATGACTTACCTGAGGGAGGCCTTCTAATGTTAATCTCAAACATGCAGCAGCAAGGTGCCGAGCGAAAACAAAAGTGTCAGAAGCCCCTCTACATTTCCGACATCTATATGCAAGTGGGAATGAGTGTTTCTTTCGCTTTGTGTGTCAGTATTTTTTTGTAGTTTTGTTCTTTTTTCTTTCTTTCTTTCTTTCTTTCTTTCTTTCTTTTCGTTATGTCTTTTTCTTACTTACTTACCTTTGTTTGTGCAAGCGTATTTGTTTATTGACGGGGAAAGTTCCAGGTTTTTTATGTGTGGGAAGTTTATTTTCGGGAGGCTTGGGAGGGCTGGGTGCGTCAAGGCTGCGGAGGCAGAAAGAGACGGCGGTGTCACTCTCGTGCCTCCTCGGGATGCGATTCTGAAGCCGACCAAGCTGTACGAGAAGCTGTCACTCACACAGCTGTGCCTTTTTTTTCCTACTCTCTACTGTGATGGATTCCGCTGGAGCATCTTTTTCCTCTGGACAGTTGTGTCCTGGTGTCTTGCACAACTCCCGTTTTTAGAGCGTCTCCTCTGTGGGTCTGATGTAGTGATTTGTTAGGGGAAATCAAAAGAGGCCTCCAGTTGTGTCTCGTTTGACAAGTACATGCTCAGCACTGCAAACGAACTGTTTTTAGAGGCAAAAAAACACGCAAAACTGTAAAAATAGAAATATGTTGAAGATTAACAGTTTTGCTACCCTAATCATAGCTAGTTGTTTGCTGGCATGGTCCCTCAGTGTGGCACACTCATGCTATCGAAAAAAGACTTTAAAGTGATCTTGTTCATTGTTACAGTCTGGCCAGTAGCCCTCAGCTTCCCAGTGGCCTGTGGGCTCACCCTGACTGGTCTCCACAGTAGCGTGGATCTTTGATCCGCAGTGCCAGCCGGTGGGCTGTTTGACTGAGGGCCATGTCAGTTAGCAGATCCCCCTCTGTTCCCATTTCAGGCGTCTTCAGACAGTTCACAGGGGTTGGTTAGTTGGTTGGTGTCTGTGTGTGTGTGTGTGTGTGTGTGTGTGTGCGTGTGTGTGTCTTGGGATGCGGTGGGGTGAGGTGGGAGGGGTTGATCTTTGCGTGACATCTCCTCCGGCCCATAGCAGCTCCCCCCGGCCCCCTCCAGAGAACGGACCTCTTGTTTGGGAGCTCCCTGACAGTCTTAATGGACAAGTGCTCCCTTTCTGCACATGTCCGGAATAAGTGCTCTGGGCTTCATGCCCTGCCACCTCACCCCCCCCCAACCTTCCTAACCCCCCTCAGCCCTGTCCCAGACTTTTGTTTACAGTAGGAGACTCAGTAGACTTGCCAGACAGTGATGAGCTTAAAGCCCTAAGAAAGCAGGAAAAATCTCCAGGCTCTGTGTATGTGTATGTGTGTGTTTGAGAGAGAGAGAGAGAGAGAGATGGAGAGAAAGAGAGAGTCAGAGGAGCAGGGCGGGGCAGGGATCCAGAGATGTCTATGCCACCCCCACCCTCGCAGGCCTTCCTGCCTTCCTCTGAAGGCTGCATCCTTGACAGCTGCACCTGTGCGGCTCTTGTTTCTCTCCCCCTTCACCTGCACCGCCCCCCCTTGCCTAAGGTGTCTGAAATGGACCCGTTGGTTTGGAGCAGTGCTCAGGCCGTCCTAGCCGTCCGCTGGCATCAGTGCCCATGAGAGATGGCAGAGAGTAAACACCCAGAGATATGGATCACACTTTGCAGGAGCTTGAGGCCATGCAGAAAGTCAAATAAGAGAGCAGGCTTCATGTCGATTCGACACACACACACACACACACACACACACATACACACACACACACACACACAAACACGTGGGATGTGAGGCCTTGGGTAGATGAAAATATCTCTGTTTCGTCTCAGCGAAGTCCTTCCCGTGCCGCGTTAGACTCTTTTCGCCCTCATGTTAGACTCTGTCGTACGGCGCCAGTGCACAGTGAACCCCACCGAGTGATTTGCGGTCTTTGATCTCAAAGGGGCCGATCCAGCTCGCCTCCTAATTCATTGGACATGCCCCCGGCAACCTGTCTGGCATCCTCTCGTGATGCGTGTGACTCTCACGCCGCGCAATTGGTCAGCCTCGCCCGTTTCCTGAAAAAATCAGGGAAACTATGGCAACGGGAGTCGGGAACGCAGCATCCTTCAGAACACGCAAAGCGAGGCACCCTTCTGACGCCGAGGTGTGTTTGCAGTCCCCCACCCCCCACCCCACCCACACACACACGCACACACTGTTTATTTATTATTATCTTCAATATCTATGCAGATGAGTTCGAATATAAATGGTGTGAGGTGCAGCCCCTGTAGCGTATGCGGCTAGCTCGTGCCGTTCGCCGGTAATTGCGGGTCTGAGGGAGTGCGTGCGTCGGCTAAATTAAAGTGAGCAGGCCCAGGTGTCCCCGTGTGCGTGCGCCGAGGTGAGGCACGGGGGCCGTGCCAGCAGGGTGCGCCATTCCAAATTTGCCATCAGCCACCGAGGGAGGAGGTGGGAAGGGAGGGAGGCAGTGCGGAGCATCTCAGTCGGAGATGTCACATTCGGGGGACGAGATTACCAGTCACCGTGGCCCCCCGTGTAGCTGCTGTGGGCAGGGGGAGAGGGAGATGGGGGCTGGGGGGGAAGAGGGGGGTGCAGCAGGAACAGGCATGGCTCAACAACAACAACAACCCAGCCCTGGAGTCCCCGTACTTCCTCTCTCTCTCTCTCTCTCCCTCACACACACACACACACACACACACACACACACACTCTGGTTTCCTGGATGAGGGAAAGGGACACGCTCACGGGCAGCACGAGGCACGCCATGGAAGCCTGTGCTTTTTCGCCACCCGTGCCAATCGGTGTCTTACTCGTCTGCACTGCCAGGTTCAGCTAAGCAGGAAAAAAAGGGAGTGCACTTTATGCTCTTTAGCTCTGTTGTGTGGAGGCGCTGCTTTTTAAAATTCAGGCAGCAGTGACATCTTGGGTGATAAGCAGAAGAGAGTCGACGGACAGCTATCGCTAGGTTCCTGTCTCTCCCTCTCTCTTTGTATGTGACTAGCTTACACTTTTAGCCATGTTTTTAAGAAAGGAAAATGTCATGCAGCATTACCTAAACATTAAGCTTGTGAGCAGCCTCAAAGAAACAGAGCTCAGCATTACCGCTGCCTCTGTTCTCCTGGCCGGCAGTTGAACCGCCGCCAAACTCCACCGTCGTTGTTGGCGGGGCCCCGAGGTCTGTCGGGGAGAGCGGGGCGGAGGGGACATTCCACACGGCGTGCCTCACACTCCAGCCCTCGCCACACTTTCTTGCTCGCGCGCTCGCCGCCGCCATTAGCTAATTGCATACAGGTGTTTTCTTTCCCCCAGTTTTTCCTCTCTCTTCATCCCAATAAAATGGTAAGGATAAATACATAAAGAAAGAAAGGAAGGAAAAAAGGAGTGTGTCGGGGTGGAGGTTGGGTGGGGGGGTGTGTGGGTGGGGGTTAGCTTGAGGGGGCTGTGGTGGGAGTATGAGGGTGGAGGGGAAAAAAATTGTCTAGAGGAAGTGGCTGAATGTGCTGTGTGAAGCAAATTATCGCCCCATGTAGATTCATCACCTCTCCCCGCTGGATTAGGGAAGGGCCTTTCTAATGAAGTTCGCCCCGTCAAAATGAAGGGACTAATTCTGATTTAGCTGAGGTAATGAACTTCCCCTCTCCTGGCGAGAGGAGCACCATGGGGTGAGTGAGGAAGAGGAGCCACAGCGGCGTCAACAGAGAGAGAGAGAGAGAGAGATGGAGGGAGGGAGGGAAGACAGCAAGAAGAAAGAAAAAGAAAAAAGTACATGTCTCAGTGACGAGAGAAAAAGACAGCGAGGAAGAGAGAGAGAGAGGGAGATAAAGATAAAGAGAGAGAGAGAGATAGAAAACATTATGCAAAATGCCTGTCTGGTATTTGCTGAAATGTATTAAATTTCCAGCGCGGGTGCCTGTGTTATATAAAATTATGCTAATGCCTTTTGGCCCGCTGTGAGTGGCGGCTTGCTGGTCCTGAGCATGCGTGCCTGGCCGCAACATGGAGCGCGCTCAGTGGGACTCGCCTTTTCTATTAAGGAAAACCTCCAGACACCTGATGATGAATTCTCTTTCGCCAAATGTTCCCTCCGTTTTGGGGGGCTAAAATATGAGCGTTTCTCTAAATGACTTGGGAGAGCGCAGCGAGGTGCTCGGCGGATGGCGCTGTGCAGAGGGGTTGGTGGGGGGGGGTGTGGGGGGTGGGGGGGATTGGGGTGTGTAGGGGAGCAGGAGGTGGGGTGTAGTGAGGGTGGGGGTAGAGCGGTGAAGAGGAAGGGAAAAGGGAGGCAGGGGGGGGTCCCTCTGCACCCGGCTCAGGGAGTCAATTAAGCCAAGCGCTGATAATTATAAGCTGCCGGAACACAGGGGCTGGCTAATTGTCGAGAGCTCCATGCCGAGAGCCCAGCCGAGGGGCCTCAGCTACCCTCTGCCGTCCCATTGTGTGGACTTTGAGGACCCGTAAGACGTGCACGCTTCGTCCCGGCACTGCCACAAAAAGGCACTGGGAGAGGCATGGGTGGGGTGGTGGGGTTAGGGTGGAGGGGTGGAGGGGGGCGGTGGTTAGCAGAGAGACGGGGATATGGGAAGAAAGGCTTGCATGTGTGCATAATTAACTTTACATTCTTTCCATTCAGTTCCTCCCTGTGCAGATCAGACAGTCAGCCTGCTCCCTTCTGGTCTCAAGCTCCACACGGTCTCATTTCTTTCACATTCTCTCTCACTCTCTTTCACTCACACTCTTTTATGTCATCTGCTATCATACTGACGCTCAGAGAAGTGAGGAGGCAGTGCAGCTCCACACATCTTCTTGACCGCTTGCCTCTCTGGCCCTTGCTGGAGGTATGGAGGCACTATTGGGCCCAGTGGCTCCTGTCTGAGCCTCATTGCAGAGAGCTGGAGAGGCCAGTCTTTGGAGGCACACTCCCACTCCTTCTAGCCATCTTGGAAGCTCACACTGTTTGTCCCTGGTGGTGCCCCATACCTGACTCTACCCAATGCCTCCACACATTAGCCGATAAATGGGTGTTGGTGTGTGATGATGAGTGTGTGTGTGGGTGTGTGGGTGGGTGTGGGTGTGTTTTCTCTTTAGTTCTGTGTCTCTTTTTCACACTCCCTGTTTGTGTGCGTGTCTGCCTGGTGAACTTCACTGACCTGCCTGCTGCTAATTGGCCGCGGGAGCCCACAGTAGGGTAGGCAGGCCACGGCATTAAGAATTCTGGCGAATCATCATGAACCAGAGGAGAGGAGAAAAGAGGAGAGAGGGAGGAGGAGAGAGGAGAGTTAAGGAGAGGAGAAAAGAGGAGAAAGGAGAAGAGAAGAAGAGAGAGGAGACGAGAGGAGAGAAGAGAACATGGCAATGGCAGCTGCAGTAGCTGCGATGGTAGGGGTTCTCCAGAGCCCTCTCTAAGCTACCTCACACAGCCAAGCTCTGCACTGCGGTGGTGTCCAGCTGAATTGCATGAGAGCAGAGGTAGTAGTGGTGGTGGTGGTGGTAGTGTGTGTTAGTGTGTGTATGTTTGTGTGTGTGTGTGTGTTTGTGAGTGAGAGGCTTCCCGATTGCTCTTGCTCAACTTAGCCACATGCTAATTAGAGGCCAGCATGCTGGGAGCTTCTGGCGCGGTGATGTCTTACTACTCATCCTGATAGGGCCTCTCCTGACAGGGAGCCTGGGGTGAGGAGGAAGCCCCATGATCAGCTGGCCCTTCTCTTGGAGTGTTTCTCTCTCACATACACACACACACACATGTTTTTAAAGAGAGAGAGATAGAGAAAAGAAGAGAGGCTGTGAGAGAGAGTGCATAGGTTTGAAATATGCACAGCAAAGGAAAGCTCTTCTAGTTCACGTTCAGACTCCATGTCACACCAAAGGGTCACCTGGTTCAAGGCCGTTATATGATGTCTCTTGCTTTAACCACGTGATATTTTTTTTCACATTTTTTCTCTTTTACGGTAACCCCATTTACAGTGTGTGTGTGTGCTAGTGATGTGTGTTTTTCCAGCTGTTTCCCTCGCGCTCGCTAACTCTCCGACTCCTGCTCCTCTCTGCACTGCTCCCAGGGGCGGCCCGAGCTGGAGGCTGCCTTCATCATCGTCTGCCTCCCGGTTCGCTTAGGGCCTCTATCTCGAAAAACCAACCTACTTCCACATGAGGGGCTGTGCTGTGCCGCGCTCTCTCACGGGAACACTCCCACTCTGCTCCACAAACACACACACACATACACACACAATCACACACGCATGCACACACACACACACACGCGCGGTGGGGGGTGGAGTCAATTTGTATTCACCCATAATTCCCAGGGCCTTAATCAGTCTGATTTCTCCCCATTATCTGTTAATAGATGGCTCCTGTGGAGAGAAAAGCTATGGAAACCCACCTACTGTTTACAGGTCCAGACCAAAGCATCCGTTCGTTTGATGCTGCCCTTGACAGAAATACCAGCACTGTTATGAAAGTCATAACTTTTTAGCCCCCTTGTTTGAGGACAAAGGCATTGTGTGTGGTAAAGCTGATTCACAATGGCTTCTCAAATGCTGTTCTCTGGCAAAATAACCAGCAGTGAATATACCAGCAGTAACTTTTTTTTAATCAGAATTTGACAAAGACATACTTTTGTTCCCGGACATAGTGGAAGCAGATTCACGTAAGGTTTGGCCATCTTTGTCTCCTTCTGTGGAGTGGTGCAGTGGTACTTTTTCAGGCCCCTTTAAGAGCAAGCATCATGAAATGTTCACCAGGCCCTGGAGAGAACAGTAAATCTATGTATCAGATTTTTCTGCATCGATGCCAAGTGCTAAAACCGATCCCAAGGTCCCCATCCACACGCATACACACACACACACACACATACACACACACACACACACACACACACACACACACACACACATCATCCGTGTCTCCACTATCCCGCCCCCATTGGACTGGTGTCTCAGCAGAATAGTTAGTGGGCAGGGGATATTTGCAGGGTCCATCCGGCCGGTCGGGCTTGGGGGAGCTCAGGGGAACATCGGCGTGGGCTCGGGGTGAGCTGGTGTTGGGGTTGGAGGAGGGTGTCTGGATGCTGGACTGGACGTTTTAATAAAGCTCAGCGCTACATTGAAACACAGGCTGGCTGGCTATGCTGGGCTTTAAAATCCCTCCAGGCTCTTCACCACTCCACACACACACACACTCACACACACACACGTTTGCCCTGCTCCCCTCCACCATGCTCACTCAGTTTGCTCAAGTCATATTGGCTTACTGGCCTACTTACACCCATGGACACCTGCACAGATACACACACACCCATAAAAACACACACACACACACACACACACACTCAAACACACACGGACAAACTATATGTGTACATATTGCACCATGGTAGACAAAAATGCAGCAACAGTGTCCAAAAACAAGGAACCATTTGATGACAGACAGTCTCAAGCACCAAGATGAAATGAGCATTAGTGTGTGTTGTTTCTTCCTCATGATGGTTTTGGTGTTGAGTATCCTTCACATAGGAGAGTGCCTAGGCACATTAAAGAGCTGTGAAATGCAGAGCGTGGAGGAGCAGGCCCTGTAGACTTGTAGAGGGCTCCTCTTCCTCTCTGGGTGCTGGGATGAGAGCCCCAGGGTCACCCCCTGAAGATCCAAGCTTACAAGAACATTGGGGAAGGACACCTGGCAAGACAGGAACAATCAGACCCTGACAGGGAAGGACAGAGAGAGAATGAGAATGAGAGAAATAGAGAGGGAGAAAAGAGAGGGGAAGTGGAAAGGACTGTATGGTAGAGGTAAAGGACAATAACAGAAGTGGCGGAAGAGAGTTGGAAAAGGAAAAGTGGAGAGAATGGAAACAGTGTTTGGCAAAGAGAAAGAGAGAGAGTGAGAGAGAGAGAGAACAGATAATCCCCATGTGGTTCTGTGTCTTACTCAGTTCTCTCCATCTTGCGGAGGGGTGGAGGCCCCCTCTGTGGATAAGTTGATTGGACAGCCCAGTGGGGAGGTCAGTCAGCAACAGGAAGTGACCTCATCTGGACAAGGGAGCTGCTGGAGCGCAGAACCAGATGACTTCCTCCCCGGGCCCCCGCTGCTTGAGCCCTGCCAGGAAGATCTGGCGCACGGCCTGGCTCTGAGCCGTGCAGCTCTTTCTTTTCTTTTTTTTTCTTTTTTTACCTCCATCCACACATCCGGGGTGGTCAGACGAGTGCAAGGACACCAATGTGTAAACACTCGAAGTACGTGTGTGTGTGTGTCTATTGGGGAGGGAAGTTCAAATGAGGTTAGGGTAGTTTTAGTAATGGTGCCTCCAAATTGACTGGACACACCGTGTCACATCATAGGCCGACTGACCAGCCAGTGTGCCCTGGCTGTGGCCTGCTTTTTGAGAAAAACAACAAGCTCAGTGGAGTACAGGGACCAAAAAAAGAGAAGACAGCAATTCACCAGTGTGGTTTCCTCTTTCACTGCGCAGGGGGCTCGGAAGGGTTTTTTTTTTCTTTTCTTTTTTTTTTGCACAGGGCACTAAACCAGCCCTGTCTCCCGTCCAAGTTCAAGGAGTTATTTATATCTGACTTTACTCTGTTCCGACGCCCCAGGAAGACAATAGCAGGGGTGTTCATGCTGAGACGATGTGAGACATTCCTGTCCATGTCTGTTTTTAATGCTGTGGCCTCGCACAGCACTGCTTTGGATTGCCAGATGTTTCTGAAGCATGCTCGCTCACACACAAACACCCTTAAGACTAGCAGAACAACACGACCATCTAGTAATGTAAAGTATCATTTCTAATAGGTCAGTAAAAGGTTATAAATAGTTATTATCCAGGCGGTAGGCACAGAGTATGAACATTGTGAGCAATATCTGTCAAGAGCATTAAATCAAGTTTTGTGTGTGTGTGTTTGTGTGTGTGTGTGAGAGAGAGAGTATGTGTGTTTGTACTGCTTCCAAATTCTGAACTTAGAGATGAATGCATAATTGTTTCTACCTTATTAGCTGCTTGAGAATTTTTGTTTTGAAAGAGTCTTAGATGGGAAACAGCAGAAAGTGTTCTATGACCAAAGCCATTTTAAACTGGAAATGTTGTCACACACGAGCCCTTCACCACCACTCTCATTCATTTGAGAGCCTGATGGCAACGATGTTAGTTAGCACAATTAAACAGTTGCGTCAATGCCAAACATGCCCCATGAATGTGGCTGCCCATGTGGTTTAATGCACCCTCTGAGCGGTGTACCAACAATTGGTCATTAAAAAGGAAATGAGAAAATAACCAATAATATGTGAGCGGGGAGTTGAGGTCTAGTGGGTGGAATATAGCAGGCAAGGATTTTTTTGGTTTGTTTTTTGTTTTTTTTTTCAGTGTGGGGCTTGGGTGGGTGGGTGGGGGAGGGGGGCAGTATATGTATGGTGGTTCAGGTGGCAGGGATTGCCAGGTCCGTCGCGGTTTCGGCCTGCTAAGCGTTCCCCCATGGGTCTTATGGTGGGCCGCAGCTGTTTGCTGGGGGTGGGGGGTGGGTGTTGGGTCAGAGTGGGGCAGGGTGAGGGTGGGGGCAGGGATGCTGCGCGGGTACGGCTGGCATCTCTGGGCCCATATGGTGGGCGCTGGGCCGTAGAGACAGGGACGAATCAGTCACGGATGAGCCCCCCAGGTGGCCTCGCTTTCACCGGCCGCTGATGGAGTGGACAGAAGAGCCCATCACCATTCTGCACTGACACAGGGACAGAGAGAAAGAAAGAGAGAGAGGGAGAAATATGAGAATGAGTGGCCAGTTGAAGTTCTGGTCTGAGTCAGCACATAGGCATGTGGCAAATGAGCAGGCCGGGTCATAGCCCAGTCCACACACATACACGCGCGCACACACACACACTCATCACCCTTTTGCATCCTCACCCACCGCAGGCTCACAGCAGGGAGTTGTGGCACCGCACTAATCCTAGCCAAGTAAATCTGAGACCTTCAATCTGCCTGCATAAAGACGAGGTCTTGCTTTGTAGGATTCGAGTCAGGCTCTTTAGTGCTTTGTGCCTTGTTCAACTGAGAATGCCTTTTTTCATGTAGCTGTGTTGAATTGTTGGGGATCACTGATGTGACACTGTGGAAATAGTTCACTTTCCCCCTCTTGACATGAACGCATCATAAAAAGTAAAAGAAAAAAAAAAAAAAACGAGAGAGTGAGCTCTGCCTGCCTGGTTGGAGTGCAAGACCCAGCCCAGGCAATTAGGACCCCCACTGGTCGTCCAATTTATGCCTGATGGGAGCAGATCACACATTATATTACATTTTTTCCCTTTAACTATGAAAGTCACAGGCAGGCGCCTTTGACACAAGGATGTCGCCGCCAAATTAAAAGGGAAGGTGGGGGGTGGAGGTGGTGGAGGTGCAGGTCGGGGAAAAAAAAGAAAAAGAGGCAGGGTCAGGATCTTCCACTGCCACCAGCCGCCTCCATTTTAGAGGAGCATTTCCCTTCTTCTGTGTAGTGAGTCTGTGTGGAGAGGTGGTGCTGTGTGTGTGTGTATGTGTGTGTGTGTGTTTGTGTGTCTGTACATGTGTTTGAGATGGTCTACTCATGCGGTTTGGTGTTCTCTCTCTCTCTCTCTCTCTATACACTGTTCTCTCAGAAGAGGGGCTGAACCATGAGTGTAAGCTGTGCAACCAGACCTTCGACTCGCCTGCCAAACTCCAGTGCCATCTTATCGAGCACAGCTTTGAGGGTATGGGCGGCACCTTCAAGTGTCCCGTGTGCTTTACAGGTGAGTTTTGACATTGGTGTGTGTGTTTTTGTGTGTGTGTGTGTGTGAATGTTTATGGCAGTGTATGACACACTGATATGTTGTTAAGCTGCAACTGTAAATACTTTGCACAGCTACACAAAATGGGCTCTGTGTAACCAGTAACCACTCCGCATAACACCGTTCAGATATACTTAGCATGGAAAAGCCTCACCCAGAAGTACTGTCAGATCAGGCCCGTTCATGTGTCTCTTTGCCTCTCACCTCAGATGCTTTATGCTTTGCGCTAAATGTAGCCAGGCAGCAGAAAGAGAGAGAGAGTGAGCTTTGTGAACTCATCCCTGCAATTTGCCAGTTTTCTCCTGCAATCCTGTTCCGAGTGGATGGCTAGTGAAAAGCAATGGCTGCAGAGAGAGACAGAGAGAGAGAGAAATACTGAGATAGAGAGGGAGAAGGAGAGTGGTGAGGAAATAAAAGGGGATGTGCTAATTGTAGATGTTGGTGGTAATGATCTCATCTGTCTCTTAGTGAAGGGGTGAGGGGACCAGGCTCCTAGGAGAGTGCTGCTCCTCTCCTCTCGTGTCACTGGGGTTAAATATCTGGATAATGAAATCTGAAAAGCTGTTAGCACCGTTTCTCCACTCTTTTGTCACTGGATGTGTTTTCAAGCAGGCGGTCCCTCAAAAAAGTCTTTTTTTTTCTGTAATTTTTTAGCATTATCATCAAGCTTACTCTCTGCTCACATTTATAGCAGGCTATTGTTGTCTCACTGGGTTACATTGCATTCAAAAAGTCAGAATGTCGTTATTCATTTGTTAGTGCATTTCTCCATTTTATAAACATTCAGTGTGTTTTTTATTTTTTGACTTCAGATGTCAGACTTTATGCTTTCTGCAATTCAGCAATTTTTTGTGTCTTTTATTTCTTCTGTAGTCAGGACTTTGGTGTTGCTCTCTTTAAGCTTTTCAAATCCTGTAATCAATATGGCAGCCTCCCATCTCTCTCTGCTTGTCTATCAGATGCTGTCAGGTCCACAGACCCCCCACCAGTCTTGTAGTGTACTTGTCAATTTGGTAACTCTCTCCCCTCCACTGTTTGGCAACTGCTGTTTGCAGTTTCCCTTTACTTTCCCATCTCCTGAGGTTACTGAGTGAAGACTGACACATATCTACCTCGTACATGCATAAATATTATATATGCATGTTACTGTAGATAATATCAAATTTGTCTGCTTGCTCATCTAGAGCGATGTGTGACACAGAATGGGAGTATTTATGTTTTACATGTATCAAATTCTTATCAAATGCTTCTATGCGTTTCAGTATAAAAAAAAATCATTCATTGTGTTTAAAATGTGACAGACAGTCCTCTCTTCTTTATATTCAGACTGATCGATAGAAAAGACAGTCAGAGATATTCAGAGGGAGAGAGAGAAAGAAAGAGAGAGAGAGAGAGAGAGAGAGAGAGAGATGAGCACCCTGAGGACAGAATGTGCAGTGCAGATGCAGATCTTAGATGGAGGAGATTGAAGGTGTGCAGCAGATTATTGTTAACGCTCAGGAGACTGAAGACCCTGCATTGTCCTCTGTGTGTTTCCTTCACTTCACAAAACCACCACTCTATCCACAAAACCACCGACCTGAGACATAACTCCACTAAATCTTTCTCTTTCATTCTTTTTTTGTGGTCTTTTTTTCTCTTCATTCCCTTGGTTGTGTTGCTTTGAAACACAAACATTGTTCCAAACCATGCTTCAGCCCCAGAGTGACCACAGTCATTTCTAAGAATGGCCCAGGCCAGAAGGGTGCCAAGAGAAAGAAGGTTGGCAATACACACAGACAAAGTGGGCTAAAACAGCAGTGCCTGCCAAAAGTAGTGGGGAACATTGGCGGAGGAGGAGGAGGAGAAGGAGGAGGAAGAAGGGAGAGGAGGTGGAGAGGGAAAGGGGAAAAAACAATGGGGGGAAAAGTGGAGTTGAAGAGCGGTCCAGAAGCCCCTGGAAGATGACAGAGAGCCCCTGTCTCTCCGGGCTGGTTTGACAGGTGTCAGAAGTGGGGGAGCCTGCAGCGAGAAGCCCCAGGAGCCTCGGCGCAGCAGCCAAGGTGCAGCCAGTGATTTGGACTACCAGGGTTTTACACCGGCACAAAAGAGCCCGGGATGAAAGGCGTGCAGGCTGCTCCCAAGTTCCTCTGAACACTGTACACAGCGTTAGTATTCAAAAAAGCACCCGCTATATATATACACACACAGCGTGAATCTAGATGTTTTCTTCACTTCTGCATTGTAAGTGACTGGGAAAATAAGCGGTACCATGATATGTTGGATGCACACGCAGTCCCACCATAGTTCCATCTATGGTCAAGCTAGTGAATATGTGCATGATGATTAAGACAAAGGGAATATCTCTGACTTACCCCCACAGCTGACGTCAGTGGACAGTGATGAGCCAGGCTCATGGGCTGCATGTTGCTACAGACCCAGTGACATGATTACATGGCTGTGCAAAGCTGATGGAGCTGTTAGCCTGCAGGCTGCTCACATTATTGAGGTGCTGTCCTGGCACGGGGCCTGGTATGCTTTTTAGCCGCCCAGCCTCTGTTTAATATTTATGTCACACAATACCAAGGATGCTGGTGTCACAGGAGTGTAAACAGACACAGCACGCTACAGGGTGGGCTTTTCTCCTGAGGGCTTGCATTGCATGTATGCACACGAGCGTATAGAATGAGAGCATATGTTGTACCACAAGCACGGTTTTGATGTTTGAGGGTCTTGCGGCTTCTTTGAATTAAGTTCAATTGAGTAGAGAGATGGCAAGATAGCAAGAGCCAGCAGAGCTGTATAGATATGTCATCTGCAGCGAATTTAATCGCGCTGACGGCATCCGAGTTGCGCTCGCAGCGCAAGTTGTGCCGGCGGATGGCGAGTTGCTGTGGTGTGTGGTGTGTTAGCATGAAGCTTCACTTTGGCAGGTCAGCAGACTGCCGTCTCCCCGTGCGTCTCCCCCCCCACCGTCAGGTGAGCATGCCTGCAGCGCTGCAACTCTTCATAATTAAATATGGCTCCCCCAGGTGTGGTGCCATGCTAATGTAGCTAACGCTAGCTCCCATTAGGAGATGGCTGGTGGAGGAGGAGGGAGCAGGGGGGGGGGGCTGGGGTTTAGGCAACAGCAGGAAAAAGCAAAAATGAGCTCTTTCACAGAGCTGTATCACCTTTAATCTCTAGTCCCACCCCAACCTTGCCCAGCCAACACCCCCCCCTCCCCAGAGCACACACATATGAAGAAAAAAGTTGTTTTCAGCCGAAAGATATTCTAATGAACCCCAGATTGCTAACTTTTCCAGCACATCCAGACCTCAGAGACTAGACACATTTTCTCCCTCTCTCTCTCGCTCTCTCGCCCTCTCTCTGTTCTCTCTCTCTTCTCTCTCCTGCTCTCGCTAAACAGTCGTCCTTAAACACATGGGTCTAGGATAACAAACGGCATGTTTGAAGTGTTCCTTAGAGAATTAAAGTACACACGTACACACACACACACACACACACACTCTCACAGATGCAGGCACTGATGCACATACACAAGTAAACACACACACATTCACCACTGTGCACTATGGCTTAATTAAAGCACAAAGATACAGTATGTATTTTAAGTGCCAACCCAAAGAGTGCATGCGCGTAACTGTGACTGTATTCTGGGTGCGCATAAATAAATAGTGCGTCTGCATGAATATTTATATTGTCAATATAATTAGCGATGTGGACTAATGGAGTCAATGTTTTTCCAGCGGAGGCAATGCCAATATCTGCACTTGTTTATTTTCTGGCTCACTGCTGTCCCCACAGTGGCTTGTGGGTCTAAATAAAGTGTATCCCCTCTCTGATTCCGTGAGGCCTGCAGTAGGCTACGCCAGTCTCCACGAGCCACTCGGCTGACCACTCGAGGACAGATGAACAGACTGCTGAAAGACAGCAAAGTGGAAGTCAAATGTGGCACTGAGATTTGGGAGGTGTGGGGGAGTATTTTTAGCTCTCTCTGTTGGATGCAACATCACAGCGGAGTTACGCACTCACTGGCCCAGATATTTGGCTGGCTCTCGGTGGCATTTGTCATTGTTTCATTTTGTTGTTGTTTTTTTGTTGTTTTTTTTCCTCCCCCCACTCCCACCCACCTTCCTGTTGTTTTTTTTTTTTTTTTTTGACCACTTTGGGCAGGTGCAGTTTGTTTTCCTTGGGGGCCTCACCAGAGTGTGCCTTCGGAGTAGACTTTGGGAAGAGTTTGTGTACGAAACGACCCCAGTCATCTACTCAGTCCTCGGGCACTGTTGGCAATTAAGATAGCAAACAAGCTCTTGATAAGCATGTAGGATTTGAGACACATCAAAAGGAGTTATGATGCACTCGCCGTGTTTGTTGAAGAGCATTTTCAAAGGCATCCTCAAATTAGCCACTCTGTAATTCTTTTTGCGGTGTGTGTGTCTACGTTTGTATGTGTGTGTTTGTATATGTGTGTGTGTGTGTTTGCTAGTGTGTGTGTGTGTGTGTGTTCAATTTTGCTGTATGTTCAACAAGCTCCACTGCTATATTTTGTGAAAGGAAAAAAAATGTAAATGAGTGAGTGTTATATTTTCATCTCAGTGTCTCTCTATCTCTGTGTCTCTCTCTGTCTCTCTCTTTCTCTTTCTCTCTCTCTGTCTCTCTTTTTCTCTTTCTCTCTCTCTCTCTGTCTCTCTGCAGTATTTGTTCAGGCGAATAAGCTCCAGCACCATATATTCTCAGCCCATGGTCAAGAGGATAAAATCTACGACTGCTCCCAGTGCCCACAGAAGTTCTTCTTTCAGACAGAACTGCAGGTGGGTGTCACAACTCTCAGCTCCCTTAGCTAACATGTCCAACTCTCAGCTCCCTTAGTGTACATGTACTCTACCTGCTCAGCAGCTTCAGCTTGCCTTGCCTTGCCAGGAGGCTGTGGTACTCTGGTTCAAACACTCCTGTATTCACACACCATTGTCATCTGTTTGATATTCCAATCGAGCATTTCTTTCTGACTCATCTGTTGCTTGTTTATATGGGGGTGTGCTAAAATATTTGCCCTTTTGACTGCTATCCATATTGGCGTCTGTACTATAACATTTACTGATAGTAGTGGACGATATTTATCAGGGGCGCCCAAAACCATAACCAACTGTTTGTTGGTTACAATGCAATTTTCCATTGCCAACCAGCTAACAAGTTAGCAAGTATGGTTTTGAGAAGCGCACCCCTGATGGTTGTATTAATTCTGCATCAGCTATATGGAACTATGGGCGAATTTGCACATTCAGCTGTGAAGGACTGAAGAATTTAAAAATGGTTCCGTTATTTTTTATTACAGCTATTTAAAGATTACAAAAGAAAATAAATGCTGAATAAAGGAAAAAGCATCAACAGTGATATTTTAAATGTTGTTGTTGGCATAAACCCAGAATTTCTGTGCAATACATCTGTCATTGTTTGAACCAAACCTTAAAAGGTTGTTTGAACCAAACCTTAAAAGGTTGTGCTATGAGTGCTTTGAGACAACAGTCATTTGGTGAGTGCTTTGGAGGGTTTTTGCATTCTGCTGCCGATTGCACCCACAGCCTTGTGAGCAGCCAGAAGGAAGGTGAAAGCAGTCATTATCCATAAGTCCTCTCAGAGTCAATACAGAAGAGCACAGCAAATCTGACAGGCAAACATGGACCGTTGCCATAGAGACAGTAAATAACAAGCCTTCTGTGTAGGCCTTTGCTACTCGTCAGGCAAAAGGAGAGAGAGAAAGGATGAGCAAGAGAGAGAGAGACAAGCAAATCTGTTCTACGAACACGTAGTCATCTTGTTAGCACAAGCTTAGAACATATCATTACACGTTTCAGTGTTGCTCTGCACACCTGTAAACAAGCTAGGATATCCTGGGGAGGTTTCCATGGGTTTTAGACTGTTCCATGTTTTGTTTCTTTAGTTGTTTGGTCGTTATTTGTATTATTTTTTTTATTTCTTTCATTATTTCTTTATTTAGTCTTTGGAATGCATTGATGCTCACCTCCCTTAGGTGCTGGTGTGTGCATGCACGTGTTAGTTCACCAGGCATTCTGCAGAGACTCCAGAGCACATGAAAGACCTGTGGAGCTCCGGTGAGAGGGAGAGCTGGAGTGTGGTGGGGGGTGGGGGGGATGGGAGCCTGGGGGAAGACGGATGTTCTTCTGTTCCGCCTATCCTCCATGTCGAGACTCTTCCCTCCAGATCCACTCACTGACTAGCCCATGGGAGAGAACACCCACAGATGTTGTGTAGAGAAAGTTGATTTTAATGCATTGATATTGTATGCAGCACAAACATTGTTCTATAGATCGATGCCAGTCTTAGAGAGATAATGACATATAAGCATGTTTGCATGTATAGATGTATGGGCTCAGGGACTGGGCTTGTAGGATTAGTTTGTTTCCTAAGATTCTTCAGGATTTTTGAGATCTGTCTCTTCTTTGTGAGGTTCTCTTTGGTGGATAGTTGGTTCTGCATTGGTTTACACGAACACACAAACACACCCACACCCACTCACACACACACACACACACACACACACACACATATACAGTCTTTCACTTTTTTTGAAAACTAGCACAAAAGTTTTTTGGAGCTGGTGGAGGTCTTTACGTGGGTCTCCTTTAGTGTGTCAGATGTGTCATTTTTGAGCTCACATGACTGGCAATCGCTGGAGCTGTTTGTCAATCCTTCAGAAAGGCAGCTTGTCTCACTCCTGCAGAGTTGGGCTTCCTTAGGCAGCCCCGCAAAAACTTTACAGCTGGAGTTGCTGCTGCTCTCGCCTCACACTCTTCCTCCTTCTCCTCCTCCTCCTCCTCATCTTGTGTCTCTCTCGTGCTCTTTCTTTCTGACATGCCGCAGTCTCATCTCAGGCCGTGGAGCCGCAGGTCAGAGGTCGCCTTCAAACCGAGAGAGGGAGCGCGAGAGGAGGGAGGGGGCGGCAGTGGTGGTGATGGTTGCGGGGAGGCAGGGAGAGTTGCCACACCAGGTGATGGGCGGCAGGAGGGATATTTTATTCATTCGCTGCAGAGTTGCCTGAAATAGACAAAAAAGGTAGTGACAGGTAGCCACACTCTGTACAACCCCCATCCCCCCATCTTTCTTTGCTTTCTCTTTTTTCCCTCTCTCTCTTTCTTCTCTGTCTCTCTCTTTTTCCTTCACACACACACACACACACACACACACACACACACACACACACACACACACACACAAGCAACCTCTTCCAAACTCTGCCCCTGCAAGGAGCCAGCCAATTTCCACTGGCCTGTCGAGGAGGATGATGGGAAGGCGTCGGCCTAATCAGCCCTCCTAGGAATCCCCATTGCTGACACACTCACACACACACATACAGACACACACACAGATACACATTCAGAGATATACATCCTGCACCACAGGCTGACCATTTTGACCGGCCCCTGGGTGTGTGTGTGATCCATTAGGGGGTCCGGGGCGGATGGTGGTCTCCCACCTACTGACTGGACTCCTGCTGCCCTTTCTTTCCCTCCTACACCTATCCTCGCTCCCGCAGGAGGACCCGCGCCAACACCCCCACCCCCCCTCAACACACACACCCCTGCCCCCACCTCTGCATTATCTACAGCCAGAGAGAGAAC
Source organism: Tenualosa thibaudeaui (assembly GCA_027481765.1). Lineage (NCBI taxonomy): Eukaryota > Metazoa > Chordata > Actinopteri > Clupeiformes > Clupeidae > Tenualosa > Tenualosa thibaudeaui. The sequence continues at coordinate 710,299 of JAIFZK010000017.1, read as the reverse complement.
TGTGGGATATTTCACGAGGGAGGGAGGGATAGAGAAAGAGAGAGAAGTGGGGGGAGAAGAGCAGAAGAAAGAGGGATTAATGAAAATATAATGTGGTACAAAAAGAGAGACAAAGAGAGGACAAAGAGGGGAGTGAGGTGTAGAGAAAGAGAGAGAGAAAGAGGGAGAAGGGGGGAAGCAGCTCAGGTTAACCTCTCAGTCAACCTACTCCTTGTTCTCCTGCGCAGTCGTTTCCCATGCATTCGTTCCTTCTTACTCTCTTTGTCTCTAACTTTCTTCTTATTTCCAGTCTAGGATTCACAATGAGTAAATAAGTCATGCAGGCTCTTGTAACTCTCTGTCTCATTATGAAAATAATATCAACTGCATATGAAAAATCCAGTTCAAAAGAGGGAAAAAATTTAGAATCATTTAGTCCGGTGTGGCTTTAGAAAAGGGTGTTATATTATTTGTTCTGGAACAGTTCTGGAACAAAAACTAGTTTTATTTGTAAAACACACAGTACACATCATCTCTCTCTCTCTCCCTCTCTCTGTCTTTCTTTCTCTCTCTCTCCCCCATGGCGATGTGCAGCTGAGAGCAGTGCAGTGGCGTTTGGAGTTTTCACTCCCAGAGAGTGTCCTTTAATGATGTTATTTTCCCGTGCCTCCTCACTGGGCTCTTACATGAAGCCTGGATGAGGTGGTAAGTCACGTAAAATATATTTCCTTTGACAGTGCAACAGCGGGTACAGTAGGACTTGGGCTCGGGCACCGGCAGAACTCGTACCTTAATTGGAGTGTCTCTTTGAAAGGATTTCTTCAAAGATGATCTTAAGCCTTAATGAGGGTGAGAGAGAGGAGATAGATAGATAGGGAAAGAGAGAGAGAGAGAGAGAGAGAGAGAGAGAGGGAATGTGTGACAGACAAGTACATTAGCATTGTATAGTAAGTTCCAGCTCCTCTCTTTTCAGCTGTCATGTCCTGATTTGACTGAGACAGAGCCTATGAACAGTGCCCCCCTGCATGCTTAGATCAGCGTCATTTGGGCCATTATGCAGCATAAACCCAAAGATCAGTCCTGTGTTTTCCATGTGTTGTCACTAGTTCACATTTTTAGATGAAAGCTGCCCAGTGTATCCTGTCATTTCTGCGTGACCGTGACACTCTCTTTCGCTCAAAACAAAGCCAGTGACAAAGACATGTTGAATGCGTTTCTGTCATTCACTGTCACGGTCAGTGTCCTTAAGCTGTGTGACTGGAAAATGGAAAGGTAACCTAGGAAAAAGTGACGTTGTTTTGGTACATTCCTGAAGTGAGCGCTCAGTATAAAGACTCGTGCACAGATAGCACACACACTATACAAGACTTTGGGGAGCAAAATACTGACATTCGAATCTTTAATGTTCCTTGTTGCCGAGTTGAGCCGCCCCATTCGTGCGCCACCCTGAAGCGCATTCGCATTTGTTTAGTCCTGAGTGGCTTCTCCTGGTGCCTCGTCCTCTTCATCCTCCTCTTCCTCCACAGTGCTGTGATTTGCCCACTGTGGCAGCCTCCCTTGCTTTTTAAAGCCGTGTCTTTTTTTTTTTTTTTTTTAAAGCACAACATGCCGCTCCTTTCTTTGACACACTAGGTGTTCCAAAAAACTCTGACACAGACTCAAAAGTTCCCCTCCTCAAAATGCAAGTGAAAAAAAAAGATGGGGGGTGGGGGTCTTGTTTGTGATGCACCATTGTTAATATTTAAGCCTGTACTAATGATGTAAAAAAAAAAAACACTGTAAACACACAGTTAAAAAGAACATAAATATTATGAAAGGCGCATGCAGATGAATAGCTTTTGGCTGAGGGATGTTACACAAGAGTGACGTCCCACTTCTGCAGGTGGATCAGAATAAGACAGCGTGACAGACCCTGTGCTCCTGGGAGGTTTGTGTGTGTGTGTGTAATGTATGTGTGTGTGTGATGGTGGTGGTGGTGGGGGTGGGGTGGGGGCTTGTTTGTGTGTGTGTGAGTCAGTGTATACTGTGCGTGTTCATACGAGTGCTCCTGAGTATTCTTCTCTTTGTCTCCCCACCTCTTGCAGGGTCTGATGTTTGTGAATACACAAGTGTGTGTGTGTGTGTGTGTGTGTGTGTGTGTGTGTGTGCGTGCGTGTGTGCCTCTGAAGGGAGACATGACAAAAACTCCCAGAAGCCTTTGAGCGCTCTCTCTTTCCCTCTCTCCCTTTCTTTTCCCTGCTGCCTCACCACTAGGGGAACTTCAACCCAAACAAACAGCAACACTCTGCACACAGCACAGAAATCTATCACCACGTTTGATCCCTGACATTCCACTGCAACTTCTCTCTTTCTATCTCTCTCTCTCTCTTTCTTTCTCCCTTTCTATCTCATTCTCTCTCTCTCTCTGTCTCTCTCTCCTTTTTTGTTGTTGTCAACTTTCTCAAACTTTCATAGCGGATGGCATTAATGGCAGATGAAGAAACTCAGTGCAGGTCTTAATTTGCTGGGGTGGATTGGCACACATGCTGGTGGTGTATGGTGTAAATGTCTGATACAATATATGTTTAAGATTTAAGACCCCTTTGAGGGTGCGGATCATCAGATACAGGAAGAGAACCATGGGATCATGGCTTGCCTGGTTTCCAGAATTGAGCCTTTTTTTAGGTGTTTTATTTTATTTATGTATTTGTTACATTTGTTTGTTTTTTACTGTAACAAATGTATGGAGGTTCTGCTGCATATGTTAGACGTTGCTGTGTGTTATTAAATGGTGTAGCAATGAGATGTTCTTTGCCATGATAGATTTGTTTAAAAAAATTTGCAGCTTGGAGAATGTTCGTTGAAGAATGTTCCAGAATAGGCAACAGTGTGCATAGCATAAACTTTTGTTTCACTTTCTTCAAGTCAAGTGACAAAACATCGTTCTGAAATCCAGTTCAGTACATTGTTGGAAACCGTGGCATCCTAGAACACCTTTTAAATTCTCCCCAAAAATACACGAGTAAGCATTATAGTGCCTACCCGTTTTAGTGGAACAGAAGTCTTAAACTCTGTGTGTGTGGCTGTATAGGTTTGTGTGTGTCAGTGTGTGTTTGTGTGTGATAGAGAGATAGAGAGAGAGTGGATTAGAGGAAGGGAGAAGCAGGAGAATATTGGGGGAGAGACAGCAAGGAATAGAGAGAGTCAGAGAAAGGGAGGAAGAGAGGGAGTGAAGGAGTGAGTAAATGTGTTTTGTTGCCGGGACTGGCGTGCGGAGCCCCACAGACCCCCGTCTCCCTCCCAGTGACAGGCAGAGATCCTCCCTCCCGCCGCCTAATTAGAGGATGTAGCCCAGGGCTCGCGGCCCAGGAAGACCCATCCCCCTCGTACGATCGCTCCCTAAAGAAAGCATTTAATTGGGTTCCTAAGTCCTAGCCTTCATTTTTCCGTGTGAAAGGCATCTGTGTAGACATCACCTCAGAATTTAGCTCTCGTTTTCTTTTTTTTTTTTTCCTCTTTCTCTTTTTTTCGTGTCTTTGGGGGTAATAATATCAGAATCCCTGCTTGTCTGAATGCTTCTCTTTTTTTCTGTGATGTCTCTCTCTCTCTCTCTCTCTTTCTCTCTTTCTCTCCCTCTGCCTTCCCTCTGTCTCTATCCTTCTCCCTTAATGAGGCCCCATAATAACACAGCAGTTGTGCAGTTGTTTTGCTTCCTCAGTCAAACAGCAGGATCTCGGCGCAGCGGAGTTTTCGAGGAGCATTCGCTTTGCCACTTCGACAGTGTAATGAGTGTCATTTGGAGCAACAAAGCCACTAAAGGATGGTTGTTTGCCTCTGTAGTCATACTTCAAAAACCCTGCCTCAATCAGGTGTATGGTGTAGCCAGCCACTGCTCCTGTGCCTCGCCAATCAGAAGGTGTTTTGTACCAAGCCACTTCGGCAAATGTCACCATTTGCCTGCACATGTTCAGACTGTATGTAAGAGTGCACTAGAAAGAAAGAAAGAAAGAAAGAATCTATTAATGACATTATTGCCGAGTGGCATATTAACTGCGGCAGGGTAATAAATCAGCTATCATACATTTATTACTGTGCCTTGGAAATTGTAGCTTTTGTGTGGCACAAACATGCTGGTACCATATGCACACACACACACACACACACACACAGACACACACACACACACATGCATGCATGCGCACACACACACACACACACACACACACATAAACCCCACCCTAACCCCAGAACAGTATGTCCATGGGTCCCCAGACGCCACACTTCAAACGAGATGGTCTGTTTCCAAGGATACTGTGTCGGTTGTGGCAAAACAGAGGATGAGATTGAATCTCCCCACAGCCTGATAAGTGTTGACTGTGGAGAATGCCAGCTGCTTACGTGATTCACACACTTATTTATTTATTCATATTTATATATAAAAGTATTTATTTTTATATATTTATTTTTATATATTTAATTATTTGTATTTTATTGAGCTAAAAAATGGACACGCAGCCATTGTGAGGGCATACAGCCAAGTCAGGCCGGGCCAGAGGCCCCATGAGACAGAACAGTGAGTCAGTGAGCCAACCGGCTCCATGCTGCTGTCATTGATGTGCATGTATATCACACGGACTCAATCCACACACCCCCCCCCCCCCCCTCATACACACACACACACACACACACACACACACACACACTGCACCCGTCCACTAACTGCTGAGGTGAAATCACCACCACAAATCAGTCGAAATCCACTCACTCGCACCTTCATTCAGAGAAAATCAATCACTGGTCTGTGTCTAGACTGATGAGGGTGAGAGGTGTGTGGACATGCAAAGTGGTGTGGTCGTCGCTGTGAGGTGGTGGTCATTCTTTTGTGTGTTTCTTTTGTGTTGTGTGGCGTTGTGGGCTGCCGCCTCACCTCATCACAGCAAATTTGTTTGTCGAGACAAAGACGTGCACCATGTCACCTTTTTGTTTTGTTTGACGGCCTGTCAGAACAAAGTGGCGATCATCGCACACACACACACACACACACACACACACACATTTGTGCAGCAGTGGTGGCGACATGTTTGGTGGCTCATCTTTACCGTCTATCGCTGTTTCTCACTGGTTGCTCTGGCTGCTCCTCAGTCCTGATGTGGTATGAGCATGCTAAGGGTGCTGGGACTGTGTGTGTGTGTGCACAGTTTTGTGGTGCACATTCACAGCTGCAGTTGTGGATTCCTTTGTCTGGTTCCACTGTGCGGTGCTGTACTGTGCCGTGCTCTACTGTGCTGTGCTGTACTGTGTGCTGGGCTCGGTGCAGTGCTGCTATGCCTTAATTAAAACCCTGACTGATGAGTCGGAGAGCGCGGTGGCAGTCTCTGTGGCTTCGACTGCTCCCTGGGAGTCAGGCGTGCTCGCACATACACACACGTGCGCTCATACACACACACATGCCCACATACACTCACATGCGTAGACAGAAACAAGTAACCACACGTACACACACACACACACACACACAGACTGCTCACAGTGGCATCCACGGCAGACGGCTCACATGCACACATGGCTGTTTACATGCTATTAACACACAGGGCACCTCGCAAGTGTAAAATGGCTTCCTCTCAGCCAACAGTGATTGAGTGAGGCAGAGAATAACAGAGAGAGAGAGAGAAAGAGATGGAGAGAGCAGTTGAAGAGGGATGAAGAGATACAGCCTCAGTGACATCTTCCCTCTCCTGTTTGCATTGTAAATATTGAATGAGGTGCTCTTCACAGGCCTTACTCACAAAGCCACAGAAAATACCCAAATCAAGGAGGAGGGGAAAAAAATCCCAAACAAACCAACAAAACTGGTTTTGCCTGTAACAATGGAACAAGTGGAAGTCCACTTTACTTTGACTTTACTATGATGCTATATTATGGCTTACTGCGTACTGATTGCGTTGGGTTGTGATACAGAGGTGAAACTGAAGGAGAAGGAGTGGGTGAAGTCTGGCTCACTGTGTTTGGCTGATAACCGGCAGGGTTAGCCTGCCAGGGCCAGCCCTCATTATATAGGGAGCCTCACAGCGGGGACCTTTTGCCCAGCCCCTCCCCATCCCTCATGCCTCACTACGTCTCCTCTCACCTCCTCTGAGCGATCCCCCTAGAGGCTGTCTGAAAGCCCTGCAGTCTCTCTCTCTGTGTGTCCTCTCCCCCCTCCTCTCTCTTTCTATCTCTCTCTCTCTCTCTCTCACTGTCTTTCCTCTAGCTCTCTCTCTTTTCTTTTTCTATTTCTCTCCCCCTCTCAACTGGTCACTCCCAGCCCTGGCACTTTGAAGACAGGATAGAGACCTCTCACAGTCACCACGTAACATGAGATACTCCGAAGAGTACACTGGTGAAGAACAGAGGTTCTGTCTCTCTCTTTCTCTCTCTCTCTCTCTCTCTCTTTTATCCTTGGTCACAGTGGCTGCGGCCGTTTTTAAGGTGAGCCGCCGCTACAAGCTAGCCATTGTCAGTCGTGTGGACAGGGCCCAGTGTTCTTACAGACAACACCAGTCAGCTGGTGACTGGAGTGAAAAAGGGAGAAGTGTGTTTCAGGATCACGCCTAACAGTAACAGAGTTGATCTTCAGTAGGGCAGCAATACAAGTGTTTTAAGGCTAACTAGTTCTGCAAGCTAACTGACTGCCAGTTATACAGTCAAGTTAATTAAGTGTTACAGATGGCAGTAGCTCTCAGTGTCTTAGAAGAGCAAGGATATTAGCATGGTAAGTCTGTTTAGCTGTGTTTCCTGTGATGTTTGTGTCCCTGTCATGTTTGTGTTTCCTGTGATGTTTGTGTCTGGCGCTGGTCTTGTTTTTGCTCATAGCTTCAGTATTGTGTGTGCTGAGCCACACAACTGAATGGGGAAGGGCAGAGCGAATAAGCAGAGTGGTGTATAAAACTTAAGCAGCTCGTTGTAGTGCTGCTCTGGAACAGAGACACAGCACTTCTGCTGGCCTAGATACCCCGCCGATCTATCGCCGGCAATATCGATATGCGCCAGAGAAATGGGAAGTGACAAAACGAGTGATTTGGTAATAAATCACTCCAGCCTACCTGTGTGCGTGTGTGTGTGTGTGTATATGTGTGTATATGTACATATGTGTGTGTGTGCACACTCTCTCTCCCTCCCACATGCTCTCCCGCTCTCGGCACCCCCTCAACACAGCTCTGGCTCGGGTGGTTGTTGCGCAGTGTGTTGACTCCCCTTATGCGTGTTGCACCTGTTTGCATGGAGCGTACAGGCCCCCTGCTAGGCTTTGCCCCACTCCTACTCCTCAGCCCTTGGGCTTCTTTCTACACGCTCAATGTGTGTGTGTGTGTGTGCGCATGCACATGTTTGTGTCTATGCGTGTGTGTGACTGTGTGTGTGTGCATACGTGCATGTTTATGTCTATATGTGTGTGTGTGTGTGTGTGTGTGTGCGTGCGTGTGTGCCTGCGTGTTTGTGTCTATATGTGTGTGTGTGTGTGTGTGTGTGTGCGTGCGTGCGTGTGTGTGTGTGTGTGTGTGTGTGTGTGTGTGTGTGTGTGTGTGTGCGTGCGTATGTGTGTTTATGAGTGCGTGTTGTTGGGATGAGTTGTGGGGAATGATGGTGGGGGGGGGGTCAGCATGCGTTGGTGCAATCTGATGTAATGAGATGAAAGCCGAGGGGTAAATGTGGCAAAGCGCCAACAGAAGCAGAACCCCCCCCCCCACCACCCCACGCAAGGAGCTGGGTAAGGCAAAGGGCCGGACGGGGAACCAGGTGGAGGGGCGGGGTGGGTAGAATTGTGTGAAGAGGGTTAGAGAGGCGCAGCTATTGATCAGAGCAAA
>JAIFZK010000017.1:525000-697500 GCA_027481765.1 Tenualosa thibaudeaui | reverse complement strand
TGAGATGCACTTTTATATGAAACTTTCATGCTTGGACGTACTTGTTGGGAAAAGAAAAAAAATGTCATTACTGTCTTGACAGAAGACCGAGAGAAGACTACCACCTCAATGGAAAGATTCTGGTGAAACAAAATGTATCATGAACCGAAACCTCTGGTGTTAATAAAAAATGTAATGTACAAATATGAACTGAGATCTGTATTTGGCAGACCTCCTTTTTTGTGTTGCACATGTGATGAAAATATTAAAACTGTATGATGACATGGCGTTGCAGTCTCATGTTTGTGTGTATGTCTGTGTGTGTGTGTGTGTGTGTGTGGGTGAGAGAGAGAGAGAGAGAGAGAGAGACGGATAAAGAAAAGAGATGATTATCTTTCATTAGCATATGGTTAATGGAATGCATCAGAAAAGCTCATAACTAACAAAAGTCAATATCGATATTTCAACCCAGCATTAAAGTAAAATAGACCAAAGCAGAGTTAGCTCTATAACAGACTGACCATCAGTAGCTCAAAACAAAAATGATGACATTCAAGGGCACATCAACCGTTATGCAAATGTGTATTGTGTAATTGTTCCAGTGGCTCCCCCTCTCACCCCCAAACCACCCCCCAAAGCCTCCTTTCTGATCTGTGGACATGGAACTGAGTGACATAGAGCCACTGGGAAGCAGGGGAAAAAAAAGTCAGTTCTCCCAAAGACCACAGTTCACAAATGACTAACTCCTTTTTGAAAAAGAAGCCTATTTGAGATATAGTTAGGGAAAGGTGACAGAGGTAGTCCAGCAACTCCTCAGATGTTATAAAGTCATTTATAATATAATAATAACAAGATGAGAAACTAAAATGAAAAAGACTACATATGCCCTAACAGCTGACTTACAGATTTCTGAGTATTTAAATGGCAACATTAATTTATCATTGATCCGGAGCACTCTACAACATTGCAGGTATTTGGTGAAGCTTTATGTAATACAAACATTCTGTAGTTCTGTATTTCTACAGAAGTTACAACAAACATATAACTTCATAAAAATGAAAATTCTTCATTCGTAATTCCATATCATCTCTTAGTTGTTTGAATGAATTTAAAGAAACTTGCCAAGCAGTTATTTTACTAAATAATACTAAATCATCTCTCATCTGATGGAAACAATTGTACAAAGCTCAAACTGTTCCTCCCATACAAAATTATGTTTTAAGACAATTAAGTCAACCCTGTATACAGATTGCATTTGTTGTGAGTTTATTAACCCCAGTCTTGATTTAGAGATTTGTCCTAACATAGAGATGTATATCTTAGGTGAGAGTGAAAGATTATGGCAAAATCCTACTGTACTGGCACAGTGTGTGCATTCATTCACTCTGTTCTCAGTGTGTGTATTACTACTTTATGGATGAGATTATCAATTTTCCCTCACAGATTTAAAGAAGTAAACAATATACTTATACTATACATTATGCTAATACTCTACCTAAATATACTTATACTATACATTATACTAATACTCTACCTAAATATACTTATACGTAAATTGGAACTGTTTTTCTTTTGTTTTGGTAATCTTTTCACCTTTGCATATTTAGAGAAAGCATACTGCAATCCTTTGCCACTGACTTTCAGTGAAAATACAAACTTTTCCAAACTGGTGATAAATATTGTGAAAAATGAATTACTAGAACTAAGACCAACATAGTGTACATTTTACATGAACAACAGATATTCACATACCTAAAAAAAACCTTACAGCACAGCAAGCACTGCACAGTAAGCAGAACTTACTTTTATACTGTCATAACTAGCTTTATATTTGTTTGGTGAACAGCACATTGTTGACAAGCACAATCAGTTGGAAATTTAGCCAGATGTACACATAAATAAAGAATGGTGCTATGTACTAATCAGAGATGGTACAATCCATCTATCCCATTCTAGCCATTAGACAGAATGTGGGGTTGGCAGCTCAGCAACAACACAGAGACCATCTACCACTGCCAGGCACTTTTAATAAGCTTCAAGGGCATTTGAATCAGTCCAGAACGCTGCATTGCCAGAGCTGGACTGGCCCACACCATCCATTACATTAAATCGGGTGGTGGCCTCCTGCTCATATTTGTGATTTAATTAAATTTGCTTGCAAAAGGCATCGTGGAACCAACCACAGCACCCCCGCTCCCTCAACACACACACACACACACATACACAGACACACACAGACACAGACACACTACACCCCATCACCTCTTTTCCTCAGTCCCACCTCCCAACTCTTCACTCAGCCAGCCTCGCCAGTGCAACACAGAACGCACACAAACCAATATAAAGTGTGTTTTCTGTACAGCACCCAAGAATAGGAATTTGTTGGGCAGGTGGGGGTAGGGTGGTGGTAAGCATTGAGCTGTGGGGGAAAGGGGTGATGGGAAGGGAGGTGGGCTAAGGGGAGGGGGGTCTTTGGCATGGCTCCCTCAAGGGTGTGTTTAAAGTGTTATAATTACACACACCCCCGTCCGTCTCTGACAGCTCGAGCCTGACCGCACGGCTTGTACAAAGGTGTCTTTGCCTGGGCTAATCCCCGCTGGTGCCATAACCCCCGGCGCTCGCCTGTCCACATGCACTCATAAATACAGAGACGCTTCGTCGCTCTGCAGACACGATGGGTCTTTATGTATACAAGTAAGCCTGCAAAAACAGGGTGTGTAATTCTCTGCAATACTCAGTTCTCTTCCCCCTACTGTTCTGCATGTATGTCTGTCTTTAGAAGAAGTCGTTTTGGTACCACTAAATCTACAACAGCGTTGTTCCTTTCGTTGCCATAGTTACTGTTAGACCCCTTTATCAAACATAGCATATTCTGTATGTGAAAAAAATCATAGTCTGTTCTTATTGGAAAGTTCTGATCGCTATCCATTAAGCTTCCTAAAATGGTGGACAGGGTCTTTTTTGTGCCTGTGGCTGGGCATAACAGTGCCAAATCAAAACCATTGACCTTCAGAAACTCAAACCACAGTGGAAGTGCACTCAGCTCTCAGTTGCTCTCAGCCTTAGATCCAGGAGTCCATGTATAAAGCATTCATGTTATGTCCACCTGAGTTCGAGCAAATAATAAACTCTGCCAGACCGGCCCTTTCTCTACACAGATTTTTTTTTCTCTAATTTAGTTTGTCCTCAGTATTTTTCATGTCCTCGTAGTTTCACTTTTTTGTCTCCTTATTTTATTTTATTTTTTTCTTTCTCACAAGAGAATTTGGTTTTTGTGAAATCTCACCACAATTCGGTTGAGTGTTCCTCCCACTGAAGAGACCTGGGAGACCTCTTATGGCATTCAATATGTGCACTGAAGCATGGGATCCAGATCCATTTGGCCAGAGCGTCCGCTGGGACTGTCTGGGGTAACCCAATATCTCACACCACTGGTCCCAAGGTGGGCGCCATCTTTTAGGCCAATGGCAGAGGGCCCATACTGCTCTCTCTCAGTAAAATGGCGGCATCTGCCTCTCTCACAGTGTGGAAACATTATGAGCTGTCTTCCATGGCCTGACTACATATTTGGTACATTGCCTAAATGTGTAACAGATACAAGTGTTTGATTTTGAGTGCAGACTGTACAGAAAGGAGAACAGTGTTTCAGCCAATTCAGTGAAATGAACAAAGGTTATGAGTGACTATAACCATATGTCTACTAATCAAATTTCTACATGTGTAGCGGGGTAGGCATGTTTGCTTATAGTTTTATATGGTGTATGAGTTAATCTTCAATGTTAGTATGTCCATGTTAGTATGCTATACCCAGCCAACCAGTGGGTTTGCTTGCAAAATAATCAGTTTTTAAATCCTAAATTGAACAATTCTCAATTTATTTGGAACTGCTAGAAACACCAACTCAAAAGACTGTCTCATATTTTGGGAAAGAAGCTATGGGCCATTTAAAAGCTGGTCATGGGCTACATTTAGTGGGGCTTGATGTTAAGACAAAATACAACCCTCAGGAATCAACAAGAGTTAGGTGGTCAGGCTGAAAGCAAAGTCACATGCAACTTGATAAAGTAACACTTGGAGCACAGCATGTGTTCATGTGTTATATTTAAGTGCGTTGGAACTTCTTCAAGCCGACACAAAGACAAAAAGTCTCAGGTGATAATTGGAGGGAAAAAAGTGCCGAGCTGTGAATATTGCCTTCAGGTCTTGGAGGAGTTTCAGAGGAACCTGGCAACAGTGCACACATCCACCCCCACACTTTACCACAAATACACAAGATAAGAAACACACAGCACCAGCACTGCAGAAGTTAGATGTTCTGTGTGTGTGTGTGTGTGTGTGTGTGTGTGTGTGTGTGTGTTTTATCCTGCATTCACGCTCTTCCCCTTGAAGGCCAATAATGTATCACCTGGAGGAAATGCATATAGTCTACTGTAGCTGAGTCCCCCCACCCTCTATGTGCAGCTATGTTTTTAAAAAAAGAAAAAACACACAATACCCCCCCCCCCCCCATTCCCACTTCACCCCCACCCCAGTCATTGCCTGGATCCACCAGAGACAGAACCAGAGCAAGAGCAGGAGGGATAGATTTCTCTCTCTCTCTCCAAACTGAATTAAATAGTAAGCAATGAATTTGCAATCTCTTTGGGGTAGAAACTAACTCTCAGGCCTCCCTAAGCCAGTGTGTTCAGATGACAAAATGAGGACAAAGGAGAGTGATGGGCGCCATGACAGCCCATGGCTCATGTAATAAATATAACAGCCACTAATGTGAGTGTGGAGTGTCTTTCACGTTTTGACTGAAAATACCTGTCTGAAATCATGCCAACGGATATTATCACATGACAGCGCACAGCGCTCCATCTCCAAGACAAATAATTATCCGGGAAGAGAAAAGTGCTCTTACAATTAAGGGCATAATTCCATATATGAGTGTGAGAGAGTGCGCTAATTGACACATATGCATGTCTCACACACAGAAAATACCGTACAGCCAGTGAGGTTCAAAGCAGGCACCTAAGTAATGTGTATGTACGTCCCCTTGAGTCAAGAAATGAATGTATTTTAGAATCCACCAAATTACTGGTGCATGAGGTGATTTGAGGTGATTCATTAACAAATTACATCTAAAATGTCATGCATTGTTATGCTACAGTGAAACATCACTTTCTCCTCTTTTGCTAATGTTTGCCATTCTATGCATCATCAGAATAATTTATAGTTAAGAGACTGTATAGCCTCCATCATACATTCAGGCTCCTGGTTCCAGAGTGAAACAGTGCATTTAGCCATGCGTACAATTTCTATTTCTAATAATATCTGGAATTATGTCTGTCATAACATCTAATTCTGGATATATGTACAATGTACCATGAACACACCATCACCCTCACCATTACCAACAGAGCTCCAACTTTTCTGCTGTTTTTTTCTGCTGATTATTCATGACTTTGACCCTCCCTGACATTAAAATGTAACTTTACAAATAATAATAATAATAATAATAATAATAATAATTCTCCTTTAAGCTCATAGGACACATAACACACAACAGGCTACCATATACTATTAGAGACTAGTGCATCTTGAGGGTGTACAGTGCTTTAATTCAAGTTATAGTGACAGCACAGGTATGAGCATTTGTGTTTTAGAAGCAGTTTGGTTCAAGAGCAGTTCAAGCACTCCAAGCTTTTGAAAATCTACCCAGCATCAGTTGTAGTGTCTTGATCGCTGATTTGTCTGTAGAAGGCAGCCTATCAAAACTTTTGTTGTCCTATTGTTGGGCTTGGTAGAAAATGAACTATCAACATGTTTCAGAGTCTTGAATGAACCCTCATTGGTATGTTAATCATGAGAACACACTAGAAGTAAGTCAGAAGTGCAGACAGGGCCACAATGTTATTGCAGTGGGACTTTTTTCTTTATTTTAATTTTGTTACTGTTTGTTTTTCCCCTATTGATTCGACAGTGCTAGGTAATCGCTTTGCTTCCTAATGCCAGTTTGTCATTTTCTTCCCCCCTGCCTATTGGCGAAGCAGGAAATGCTCCATAATGGAGTCTCGCGGGAACTGAGCTTCTCTCTCCCTCTGCCTCTCTCTCTCTCCTTGGCTCAGTCACTCGTTCCCCCTTGTTCCCTCTCTCCCTCACTTTCTCTCCCAAGCCTGCTGCCTCACCCATCTCTTGCATATCGTGTATTGTAAACAGCTCACAACAGCATGACAAGGTCTCTGCTCATGTTCCCCCACCCTACCCCACCCCCCCTTTGCCTACTCCACCACCTTGTTCTTGCAGCTATTTGTTATTGTCTTCCTGCTATCGAGTGTTTGTCTTCATCCCCCTTTGCTTTCTTCTCTTTTTCTCCGGCAAAGAAAAGGAAAAGTTAATTAAATATGGAACGAGACGGAGCAGCATCTCTTTAAACCATCATGTCATTAAAATGGCATCCCTGGGAGATGGGCTTAAAAGAAGCCTGAGAACAATGTCTTCCCAGTCAGATATTTATGGGCCGCGTTATGTAAACACGTTCCCTTTATTCTCTATGTATATTTCATGTAATTATCACTTTTTGTAGCTCCTCTCCCCCGAGACTCGTAAAGGCAAGAAGCTACTGGGGGAATGTCATTAGAAAAGCCTATTATTATAGCATAACACAGATGCTGATAGAGAACCACTCTGTTGCCTGGGTAAAGTAGTCAATTCACCCCTTAATACAAATGTAATCGAAAACTTATCAATAACCACGCAGACTTTCTTTCATACATTATCCGCAAATGACTGAGGTGCATACAGTGTGTGTGTGTGTGTGTGTGTGTGTGGGCATGTGCAACTGACTGAGCTGTGTGTGTGTGTGTGTGTATGTGTATGTGTGTGAGTGTGTGAGCATGGCTGATTCAAATATTTCTAACTGAGAAAAGTGCTTAGGGTCCAACTACACAAACTGCACCCTATGTAAGATCATAGATAGAACGAGAGATAGAACCAAGCCGAAAATTTTGCAGAAAAAAAAACAATTTGTTAACCTCTGAAGAAAACATAAAAAGAAAGCTACAAAAATAACATCCAAACAGCTCACAAGAAAACATCCATTTCACAAAGGAAATGGATGGGTTAACCTGACTGTTTTTCACAACAAATATGTAGCCTTAGGTGGTCAAAGACCATTAGCTGATCAGAGTTGTGTATAGCATGACGGCACATACCAAGTTCAAGGATTTTATGAGCCTTTCGTTACTTACAAATTGCTCTGCCAGTGGCTATGGAGATTGATGTGCTGCTATCAGGCCCAAAATAGACAGCCAGCCATTTCTCCTAGTAAATTTATTGGGACAATGGTGATGAAGGGATTTAGGTGCTTCCTGCTCCCCATTAACTAGGTTTCTCTGGAAGAAAATGGTTTCATAATAATCTATAATATGAAATTACTAGTCTGTCCAATCTCCAAGATAAAAATATGTAATTGAGCATCATGTGTAATGTTGGCTGTCAGTCTTTAAAAGCAACTAGCGCATGATCATTCAGATTTCATTGTCTTTTATTTACAGTACTTAAAGGTCATACTTCACCACTGGTTACATAAAAAAATCCCCCTATAACTGTCTGATTTATAAGTAATTTAAAAATGGTGCCTATCACTGTCGCATACTTTCCTATTTCAAAAGAATGATACTGAATTCAGTTATTAATTCAATGCACTTGATGTTGTCTTAGTTTGACAAATAAGACCCCTGGGAGGCCTGTTCAGACTATTTCAATGACTAGGCTTCCTACACAGGCCAGGATTGTGCATCCAGTAAACAAACAAAACCTCAACAGAAAAGAAAACATATATAAGAAACATTGGATTAGTCAAACATAAATGAGAAACACTGGATTAGTCAAAGTGCCCTGGTGAGAGTGAAGAACGCTGGGGGATTGTTTTGAGCACTCTGTCACTACCATACTGGAGACAGAGACAGGACCTAAGTAGTGTTGGACTTTCAGAATATACATGTAGGCACTTTAAATTCTGTATACTAACATCAACTAAAATCTGGCTTACAGCAAGAGCTTGTTCAACTTCACCGAAGCCTTGGATCTGTGTGGTTATCGCAGGCCATGAGGAATGTCACAACATGAGCCCTAGCAGTTATATACCACATACACTTCCTGAAATTGATTTGTAGTAGCGAGTGGAACTCCTCTCTGATATGTATACAGAGAACACCAACACAAGGATATGAGGGTCAGGACTAGGTCATATAGTTTTCCTGTCCCAGCATGGTGCTTGGCTAAAGAGATACTTTATGGCCGCACTCATAGTGCATTCAAATATTAGGATGTAAAAGTAAAATTATGCCCTCAGAAGTACCAGTATAATGTCCTGACTAAAATGTCATTGTCACAGCCATACTGT
Organism: Tenualosa thibaudeaui; assembly: GCA_027481765.1. Lineage (NCBI taxonomy): Eukaryota > Metazoa > Chordata > Actinopteri > Clupeiformes > Clupeidae > Tenualosa > Tenualosa thibaudeaui. The sequence continues at coordinate 689,132 of JAIFZK010000017.1, read as the reverse complement.
TTGTGACCTTACAAGCTCTGATCATAAAACATTTGCAGTGCATCCTATGACTGAAACATTAGGTATTATTGCCAAATTATTAACACTATACCCTGATCACAGTCTATGAAACAAAAATGACTTTTTTGTTTATTGCTGCAAACAATGCATACCATGATCTGTGTAACTTTCTATATCCATCACTGTGCCATAAGGGTATATCAAACTAATAAATGTTTCACTGAATACAGTTCCAATCATGATACTGTGGATAATGTGAGCATGTCACACACAAAACTAAAAAACTAAAATTTGGAAATAAGATTGCCGTACCGAAATGTCCCCGCAACCAGGGGATTTTAGAGGCAATATCATAATTGCTCTTTGCCTGGTGGGGTGCCTATACATTAATTTTTGGATGGAAATGTAAAAATGAGATTGAAATGTTAAATGGTGTGTTGAACTGTGAAGAGACATCAAATGAAACGTTCAGTGGTGTGTTGCAGGGCTGGATGTCAAACTTGTCAAACTTGACAAACACTCTGAGAGACTTGCTTACTGCTTCCTATGGCCATGTGTGTCAGTAAAGACTTCCCCTTCACCTTTTCTTTTGTCTCTCATACAGAGACTCTGTGCTGAGGGAAAAGTCACAGCCGAGTTATTTTTAATTGATGTCTGAAATTAGGGTGACACAATGTACAGACCCTCCTGCTTCTTTAATGCAACTCTTTAATTGGCCAGCATCATAACTACAATGAACCACAGGATTCACAGTACAGTCTGTTTAATCACACAGTGCATCATACAGACACTGACAGAACTGAGAGAAAAGATCAACAAAGAAGTAAACTAAGACTCCTAAACTCTGTTTAGACAACTCAAGTATATTTTATATGTATTGCTATTCGTCCAGCACACAAAGTATTGATTGTGCCTTACCTTTTCACTGGTGACGCAGTGAACAGCCTAGGGGCTTGATTGCCTCCTGTCCGTATCCACACACTCTATCAGCATCCTCAGCAGAGAGCGGATTCGGTGGACTAGATTTACCCTTATCTTGGCAGCGCTTGGCTTCTGAGTGGCACACTCTTGACTGCTATACCAAGGGGAATATTTAGGCCCCGACCCCACCCACACACACATTCACACCCAGGAGAATGTCACTTCCCCACTTCACTAATAGGGTCTGCAAAGTTTGGTGTCTCTGGTGAAGTCCTTGTGGGGGTCACTGCTGCAGACACTAGGCTCAGGAACAGAGATGTGAGACAAATTCCGTAGGCACTAGTCACACACACATACTCCTGCCTAGACAACCAATCGTAAGTGTAAGCTAAGCCATCCCTTAGCAAAATAAAGTTATAAAGGTATATCATACACATGCAAAAATGACATGTAAAACCTATGGACACAAACACAAACCTCTGCCCAGATCTGCATACAGCATATTGTAGCACAAATAGGACTGTAACAATGGGCATCTTGTCTCAGTCATTTGAGCATGACACAAGGGTGAACAACCAGTGAGGATTCAGATCGAAGGACTTGACCACATGTTGAAGTATTTCAGGTGTCCTGTTTGTGCGTTTTACTGCATGGACACACAATAATGTCTCCCAGGTGGCAAGATCTTACAGACCCATGGTCAGATGCTTTAGCTTCGCCGCTACACTGGAGTCGGAAGCAGACAAAGGCTGCAGCAGCTGTGGCCCCACATAAGACACCTGACCTAGAATCAAGAAGCTTACGTGAGCGGTGACAACAGCCAACGGGTCTGCTTACACACACACACACACACACATACACACACAGAGGCATCTGTCGGCGATGTGATGTCATAATTAGGCAGCGTTTGCTCGGCCTCCCAGGGGAGCACCTCTGTTGACTTGCGCAGAGGAAGATGGGGCATAATGAAACACATGCCAAGCACATGCTAACCATGGAGGGCACGGGAGGGTGCTGTATATGGAAGCACATGCTAACCATGAGGGGCTCGGGAAGGTGCTGTATATGGAAGGGCATAGAAGTGCTGATGTTTTTTTTTGGAAGAACACAACTTCAAACCAGCATAACGATGCATTGTAGTAAGATTGTTTTGTTCCATGCTAATAGAGAAAAGAAATGCACAGTAAAGCAATGGCATGCATCATTAATGTAAGATTTGCAGGTTTGGGAAACATCATATTGTTTTCTTTCGCTAATGCCAACCAACTAAAGCCACTGAGACAAACCGTAAAAGTCCACTTTTACTGACTGTGACATTTAATATGTCACAACAGATCAGAACCGTACAAAGGGGAAAAGTAACACTACTGTAGAAAAACCCTTTGATGAATAAAAATCTGGTTACTTTGTCATACACATTGAGTCTACAACAGTTCTGAAGAGCCAGGGCATTTTGCTGTAAACATATGCAGTGAGAAAATGCATCCTGCATACACATGGGTGAAAGAAGCACAGTGACATCTAATGGCAAGTTCCTGCTAATGCAGCTATTTGGGTTTATCAGAGCAGGATACAATTTGAAAGCCACTCAGTGTTGCCTCATTTAACCTATTCAAGAATGTATGATTCTAAAGGTAGGGCATTCCTCTATCTTGTGTGTGCTGATGTAGCTGGTCGACTGTATTTGGTTTTATACCAGCAACCCAGTAATCAAAACCAGTAGCTAAGTTAAAACCTGTTTTTTGCTGGCCTTAGATAGTTTCATACCTGCTCCTATATATATTTATAGTTTATCTTGTTCAGGCACCAGCTGGACAAGCTGGTTTGTCAAGCAGGTCATGCTGATGTTGTCAGCTAGTCAATCTGGACACTGCTGGTTGAGCTGGCATGACCAGCAAAACCAGAATGGTCTGGTCTAACCAGCTTTACACTGGTCAATCTAGCAGTACAACCATCTTAAACTGGTCAAGCAGTTTTGTTGTTATTGTTGTTTTGCACCGATGGCTTCTCTGGTTGAGCCATAAGGCAGAGATGCTGATAATGTTGGTGTGAACACCCTATAAAGCTCAGAATAGCTGGTCTATGGCCAGCAAAATCATCTAGAATGACCACCATAAGCTGGCCAAACCTGCTAAACCATTAAAACCCATGTGAATATATCCAAGTACCTTAAGGTAAAATCTAGCTGGTCTAACCAGTTTAAGCCAGGTAAATCAGACTATGCTGCTTTTTTCATGTCGTTCTTGTTTGTTTTGTTGTATTTATTTTATTTATTTATTTTTGCATTATATAGTTTCTATACATTTTTTTACCAAGAGCAGATAAATCAATTGGTGTTATATTGAATGTTTGACAGTAGAGGGCACTCTTGAATCATGTAGCATTCTAAGGGCACAGAAATGGAGAAAACCTCAAAAAGAAGGAACAAAAATAAACAGAAACATAGTCTCCTGCATTAAAAATGTGCATAGCATTTTGAGGCTCTCAGTGCTGATTATATTCTTCCTGGGCTCTGGACTGTTGAAACAATACTTGCTTTCTATTGGCGTCCACTCAAATACACAAAATCCTCATCTGGGGAAATTGGGTCTGATTACTGTTTGAGACTCTTCTTCTTCTTCTTCTTCTTCTTCTTCTTCTTCTTCTCAGGCTCCTTGACCCTGCCATTTACATTTGAATTTATTACAACAGGCCAGATTTCTTTGTCCCAAAGGATGCCATCTTATCCTGCCTCTCTATACAATGATGGTCAATGGGTGATTTTTTTTTCCCCCCAGTGAATAAGGATGACATTATGAGTTTATGCAGAGATCGCTGTTGCCAGAAATGCTATTTTGATTGCTGTCTTGGTGCATTTCAAATTGTCAGTTTTGAAAACGAAATAGTAACTAATGGCTGAGTAGAATTTATTTAGAAAGTATTGTGTAAGTGTGGATTTTAAATTGTGCCTGTTACACTTTTTATGTAACAGGCACAATTTTATTTCATAATCATTTGTCATGTGACTCAAGGTAATGCACTATTTTTGTTGACCTGTATGTGAGTCGGTACTATTTACTGTACCATATTCAGCTCAAAACCTTTCAACTCTTTCATGTAATTTCCTCTGCTCTGTCTACTTCAGATCACTGAATAATATACCAAATTTGACTTTACTTTGTTTATTTACAAAGTACATTTCATTTCCATGTATAATTTCAATTCTTAATTGTATACATTAGGTCAATTACTTCAAAACAACCATGACATTCAGACTTAAATTACCCATCAGCTAATCAAGTGTTATGCATCCCAGGGATACAAATGCACAAACATCACAAAGCCATAGCTTATCATGAATGCCAGAGCTATGCAATGAGGTAAAGCAATACAAGAATTCAAAACAAACATTGCCCAATAAGCTGTTCAATTGAAGGGACAGGGACAGATAAATAATAAATAATGCATCAAAAATTTTTACGCAGTGATGTAACTACTTTCCTTACTCCAGCAGAAGCTTCAGAGGTATCTTGCAAAGTGAATCGTTTGTGATGCCAAAGAACATGACAACTTGACATGCATCACAACTTGTTTACCTTGCAAACTGCTTTTGGGAGGTACAGAACAGTGCTCTGAGGGACTAGGGAGGTTCCTCATGATGCCTGCTGGACTTTCTCCATCCCGGGCACAGGATCCTGGTGAAGGCGCGTCGGAAACTGCTGTGGCACACCGGGTACAGGAAGGGGTTGATGGCTGAGTTGAGCCAAAGGAGCCAGAAAGAGACCTCATACCAGTGGTGTGGCACGCAGTCACCCCGACAGGCGGCTCGTATGATCATCAGCAGAGTGTAGGGCGCCCAACACACAGCAAACACACACACAATCACCGCCAGCGACTTGGCCACTTTCTTGTCCCGGCTGAGCCTTAAACGCTGGAGGCCGCCGCAGCTGCCCACACGGCTCACCGGTGGAGACGACCCCCGTGAATCCAGCGAGCCCTTGTCATCTTCCTCGTGGGCCGCCGCTGCCATTGTCACCACCGTCTTCTTGCTTGTGAAAAGTGGGGAGTGGCGGTAGAAGAGTGAGGAGTGCCGGACACTCTCAGCCGGGGAGGAGACCTCTAAGGTGGGCCGGGTCTTGGTGCTGCAGAGCCTCCTACGGCGGATGTTCAGGTAGATGCTGAAGTTGAAGGCGGCCACAGAGACAAACGGGGAGAAGAACTCCAGTGTGGAAGCACTCAGCAGAAAGTACCAGGTGTAGTAGAACTCGGCAAAACACTCGTCCATGGGCACACAGCTCTGGCCAGACACTTGGTCCCAGAAGATGATGGCTGGACCGTAGAGGAGGAATGCTAGCACCCACACTGCAACCATCTTCCCAAGAGCTTGCCTGGTCATCCCTTGTTTGGCACGATATGACACCTACAGTGAAAGAGCAAAAATAAACACAATCTGGACTCATGCGTGCAATGAACTCATGCTCTACACCCTACATGATATGAAATACGTTACAGTATCCAGTGGACAAAGGATCCAAAGGGCAATGCACATGCTCTCATTTATCAATACCAGGTCATTGTACAGCTAAACCCAAACAACATCCAAGCAACAAAGTTAATTTGCATTTAAAGTTCATTTTCATCAGCAATAATTCCTCCTATATACACATATTTCTGCTTGGGGAGATGGTGACCCCATCCAGAGTGTCCTTGAGCAAGATACTGAACCCCATCCAAGTGTGCTGAGCCCGCAAGATACTGGCAGGTTGGCACCTTGCATGGCAGCCTCCGGTGTGTGAGTGCATGTGCATGTGTGTGAATGAGTAGGAGTAGAAAAGCGCTATATAAATGCAGTCCATTTACCATATTTACCAATACAATTACAGGACTTATCTAAATCCACCACCAGAATCTCTGCTTTTACCTCAGGCAGTCATGTCTGTGTTCCTTACTGAAAAAAAAGGTACTCTTACTTGTACTTGTGCTATCAGAATATGTAACTAAGACAGAGTAAATAAGTGAAGCTGCAGTAGGCTAACAGTCAAGGAAAGGGCTCTCTACTTGCCAATGCCAGTGATAGGAGTGCTGACAGGTGATGGTTTTACACTATTACAGACATTTGAGGACAGGTGGCATCTGTGGGTTGCCCTCATTTGCACTTGAAAGAGGAGTATATATAATTCAATGACGCTGAATTGTGCAGAGAGAGAGATGACTGACGTGATTGAATTAAGTCTTTTGTTCAAATCTGTATTCAAATCTTTTGGAAAAGAGCCTAAAAGCAACAGAGCTGGTTTTCTATTCAGCAGAGATCCACTCAGAGTAAAGCCACAAGGCAGCTCTGCATCAGCCAGGAATAAAGGAATCATATTTTCTATGTAGGTAGCGTTTTATTTTTCGAAATTATATGCATCCAAGCATTGCACACCAAAACGAAAAAGTAAATCTAATAGAGATACCCCCCCCCACATACACACACACACACACATAGCAAAAACAGCAACAGCAACAATGATGGGGACTTTTTGCATCTTATCCTTGAGTATTTGGCACTAACTCCAGAAACAGACAACAAAATGAATTTTCTGGGTGTTTTCAGGGAATTATCTGGGAAGTGGTAAGCAAACACTGTCATCATTGGCAACCTGTCATATCTCCCAGTTGGGTTTAGGGAGTTCACTTGTGTTCTCGACGTTGCACACAGATAGCACTTGGCCAAGGTTACTAGAATGGCCCTGAGAGAACAAGCTCTTCAGGATCAAAGCTCCTTGGATCTACTGAGATGAAAGGGGAACTATGTGGCAATTTGCATTCATTGCTATAATGTGTTTGTTTTTGCAAGAAAAACAAAAAGGTTTATTGTCAGGCTCTTAATCTCCAGTCTTTGCCACTGGATGAGAAAAAAGTACAGAGCCACCTGTAGGGGAGTGTCAATTTAGTATAGCAGGATGCTAATTCTTTTCTCCAGTATCTTCTATCTATCTATCTATCTATCTATCTATCTATCTATCTATCTATCTATCTATCTATCTATGCCGTTTTTAGATTATTTTACCATCTTCATTGTCACTTCCATGGTTAAATGGTTCAATATGGGGTGAATGAAGGCTCTCTTAGCTTGCCATAAAGTGAAATCATGTTTATTACCTTGTTGGTCAATGTAACTTTGTTCCTATTTCATATTCTTTGTTAACATGTGTTGGTGGGAATATAGGATGTTGATGAAAAAGGATATTGGTGAAAAAACTGTGGGGGGAGCTATGCACTTTAAAAAATTCAAGACTAGCCTAGTCTCTCTTTAAGAAGGAAATGTGGCATTTTTATTGGGACATTAGATCTCCTTTTGGTTATTGACCTACAGCATTATTGCAACAGCAGCTGTTCTTACAAATGACTTTTCCTGACCCCCATTAACATCATAGTGAAAGGGATAGTTTGCTTAAAAATGAAGCCTATTATTACCTACTCAACTTTGTGTCAGATACTCTGAGTAAAAAGGTTTGGTTGTCATCAGGGCACAAAATCCAGCAAAATGACAGGATCTACTAAACAGAGGTTAAATTATGAAATTCACATTTTGAATGGTCTCTTTAGATACCAGTGAGGTTCTTGTACCTCTCTATATGTCTATATGTTTTTTATCACTTTTAAGAGCCATTAAGCAGCACAAAATACCATGCCACTTCACAGGTCTTTTATATATATATTAGATAACTGTGCTTGGTGACCTGGATCACATACCTCACAGAAAGACCCCAGTTTGTTAGAATAGACCTCCCCTCTGAGACTGTGGTCAGCTGCACCTGTGCACCACAGGAAGCTGTTCTGTCCCCTGTACTGTTCACCCTGCACATGTCTTTAGGTACAACTCTGAGTCATGTTACTACATACAGAAATTCTCTGATGACAATGCTATTATGTGGTGTAGCAGAAATGGACATGAAGAGGAGTGCAGGAGGCCAATTGAAGACTCTGTGAGATGGTGGAGAATGAAGCATCTGCAGTCAAACACCACCAAAACCAAAGAACTGGTGTTGGACTTCAGGAAAGGGCAGGCAAGACTCCTGGGGTCTTTAAATATCTGCAGCAAATGTCTCCTGATGTTTTACCAGTCTGTCATCGCCAGTGTCCTATTCTACACCGTGGTGTGCTGGGGTGGAAACGCAAGGACGAGGGGTGCTGGATTACTGGATAGGCTGGTGAGAATGGCTGGCTCTGTGGGCGGTGCTGACTTAGTCACTGACATCAGCAGCAGAAAAGGCTGCTATCAGTAAAAATGAGGAGAGGAGCAAGTTCAGTAGCAGACTGAACTGACAGGCTGAGGACATCCTTTGTCCCAGGCGCCATTCTGCTCTGCAACACCACACAGAGGGGGAGGTGTGAGTTAGATTTGAGTCTGCACTCTTGGACTATCTTTGAAGTCTATCACTGACCGCATGCTCAATCCACACCAAAAAAAAAAGATCATTATCAAGATTACTACGGATTACTGCCATTATTGGTTTATGAGAAATCCGTTTAACACAGCTAGGTTTTCATCAAACTTCCAATTTCTTCAAGGCATGTATACATCTTAATTGAGTTCATTTTGTTCTTTTATATTTGTACCTATGCGGGAGACAGCGAACATACAAACTTGAAGAAATTTGTTAATGATTGACAAAATCATGTAGATGCGTTTTGTTTTGGTTATCAGATTTCTTAATGTAATGCATGTAAACACCTAATAACACATTATTACAGTTACCTGATTATTGCCAGTGATTGGTTTATTGTGATCACGTAAGCGTAGCCATAATTCCTAGACTGGAGTACTGGAGTAAGTATTCACATTGTTTTTCTAATTCTTAGTTCCTACTTATAAAAGATCTATCTATCTATCTATCTATCTATCTATCTATCTATCTATCTATCTATCTATCTATCTATCTATCTATCTGTGTGCTAACAAGCCATCTTCATGTTGAACTGTCATGCTGAAAATGCTGAAATAATAAATATGTGGTCTGGATGTAATTCTCCAAGCAAGCTTTAAAAAATATTTCAGAGCACATCATCAATATAAACTGAGGACACCTGTTGCCATGCTAACAAACTATATTAGTGTCATATTCATTACCCCGTTAATCAGTTCTAAATGAATTTTAAAAAGAACTATTTCATGACTATGACTATTTACAATATTATCAGGGTTAATATCTAGGCAAAAAATTGTGTGAAAAGTTAAAAATAAGGAGGAGCAGTGTTGCAAGATAATGCAAGATAATGTGAATCAAGAGGATGTATTTTGAACAAAAGCGTGGGTGAGGGTGAAGTGTAGGTTACTTCATAATTACTGGCCTTTCACTTGTTAAGTCCCTTTGCTGAAGTTTTGTTGACTGTGTTCCTCACAGGGCTGTGTTGTGGATATAACTAACTTGGGTTAGTCACAAATGTGCTTCTCTGTGCTCCAAAATGAATATCTAGCCAACGGTTATTTAGAACCTCTGGGACATAAATGGGAGACAGTCCAAAAATCTGGTCTCCAGAGACCATGAGCTGAGACCTTAAAATAGTTAGCTGTTTAAAAAAACTGTCTGTTTTCAGTAAGTTTCATTATCCATTAGCAGAATTAAAAACAAAAGGGGTAGACATAAATATTATGAATCAATAGAACAGCTGACTAAGTTTAGCATGTCCTGTAAAAATGCCTATCTTTAATCCAACAATATCACTTATCATTGGTTGTTTGGGGAGAAAATAAATACCACTTTTTTCATTGTAATCACACAAAACATGGACATGTTTCAAATGTTCAAATTTCTAGCATAACTATTTGGATGGAATGAAGGCACTCAGAAGTTTGATATCATTGTGTGCACCACAATGAAACAGTTTGAAATTGTTATGCCAACAGTCATACACATACACTAAACATCGACTGCATGTCCTTGGAACAATTTCCCTCTGAGCCAAGTCATGTTTTAATCTTGGTTATAATAATCTTGGTTATATTAAACTAAACTTTCTTAATTTTAGTTATTCCCAATTCTATACAATATGCAACTTTCAAGCATACAAACTTGCAACTTCCAATAAAATGGCATCATCCCCTTCATCTCTGTACATATATGAAATCTTATCTTACCCTCTGCCTCATCTACTTCCCCACTACTGGGAAACTTGAACTGCTTTTGTGGAATATAAATAAATAATAATAATAATAATAATAAATAATGCAAAAAAAATATTCTGTGAATTTGACTCTCTGAATTTAAAATATATCATCTTATACTGTTAAATTTGGTCTGCAGTGAGTATCTTCCTAATGCCATTTTACTGAGTCTGAAATTAATCAACGACAGCTTGTCTCTTCATCAAGACCTCAATCAAGCCAATATTAAATGGCTTTCCCTGACATCAGCCTTCTCCCACTGCTGCTGTATATGATCTAAAGTCTGCCATCTCCAATGTGACATTTCCTTTGTGGTTATCCACTGCTCACACAAAATGGAGCCTATTAGAAATGGGTCATGCCCCTTTTCCGCATGAGGTCAGTTCGCTTTAAGTCGCAGAGATGACTTAAAGGAGACAGAAATCTGTGAATGATTTCACTTTCAGATGTGCGGGTTGTGTTTAACTCAGAGGCATACCTTTCGCTGTTGGTTTTAGGATGAAGGGAACTGCTATTTTTAACTCACAGCACTTCTAACTTTCAGCAAATATTGCCTCATGATCTGCTAGTTCTCTGTTCTCTGAGTTCACTGTAAAAGAAAAGTCTTCTGGGGCACTCAAACCCTACCAAATTACTGTGTAGAGTTGCTCAGGGAACACTTAGGGAAGGGCTAAGATTGGTTCCCTCACTGGTGTGTTTGATTGCGTGTTTGGTTCAAGTATATTGTTTCTTTGGACAAAACTGTTCCCTAAGAAACATAAGCATAAACAAATGTGACATCATCCAGCACTGCTTACCCTGCCTTTAAAGGAACAGTGTAATACTCTTAGGTGAAGACAGAATGTGAAAGGTAACTGTATTGACCTGTGTTGTCCAGATTTCCTTTTTAGTTGCATGCAAAACAACTATCTTCAACCCAGCTTTCCTTATCATATCATGTTCCAACATGTGTGGCCACTTAGATACTACTGAATAGTATCTAAGTGAATTTAAAGCTACCAAAAATATTCTAATATATATATATTAGAACTACACATGGCATCTTTAAAAATGTTGCATAACGTGCCTTTAACAGCAAACACTGATGAGCCAGATCAATATTCCCACATATTAAACAATAATAACAGTTTTTATACTTATTCACAAGGAATGTGCTTGGCCCCGAATTCATGTATCAAAGTGTCTATTTCCACCCCAAGTACAAATAGGCAAATATGGAAACATTCATATTTCTGTCTGTGGAATAGGCTTCACAAGAATATATTTGATAACATTTGGTGGTGTACTTGTCTAATCTTCATTTAGTGAAAGCATACAATATTTAACAACTGAATCAGTGGCTGTTTAGCAACCCACAAAAACAAAACAAAATTGCTAACCTCTCACACCAAAAGTAGATTGGTGACAGTCTAGTGAATAAGGAGGGCGTATGCAGAGCAGAGAGTTGAGGGTTCAAGTTCAGCCTTGGTTTAGATAATTCTGTTGTGTTAAATTAATGGTAAAGTTGTGGTTAGTTTCACAGGTAATAAGGTTAATACTCTGAATACAAATTACAATGTGAAAATTTCAGCTTTATACTTTGAATGTGTGCCAATGGTATAGGCCTACTAACATCAATGGACGGAATTTTAATCTATCAAAATCTGATTCCTTTGACATTTTTAATAAAAATGCACAATAGTAACAACAACACTCAAGAGGTTTCATATTGTGCCCTTCAAGATATCCAAGGTTGGACTGAGTTAGAGGGAGGTGTTTGGGACCAAAGGCCTTGTTGAAAAGGTGTGGTTTTAGGTGTGTTGTGCACAGGCCCGAAAGAGGGTGATAACAGGTGTACGGGGGTAGCTTGCTCCACAGAGGGCACCAACATGGAAGTCCCAATCTGGTGTGAGGGATGGCCAAATGGTCCTAATCAGAGGACCACAGGGGACAGCAAGGAGATCTTAAAGTTGTTAGGATCTATAGAGGAGCAGGATTTTGTAAGAAAGGTATAACTTTTTTTTCAGAGCCTCATAATCTGAGGGGAATACTTTGTAGGTTCCTTGAACATGGACTTGGACAAATGCATTAGGCTACAAAAACATTATATAGCTGTGATGCCTGCTCAGTAGTAGCCTGGTAATAAAACCAGACCCTCGTTCTAACCTTTTGTTTTGTACAGAGGGTCTGGATGGTTGTGACATTAGATTGCTTGCTTGAGGTGTTTAAGCTTAAAAAGATTGGATCAGCCCCTGACTGATAGCTTACCTTGACTGACAGCATTCTAGCTCTGCATCACAACGCCTCCTTCTGTTCACTGATTGGGCAGGTTAAAATGCCTCCTGAGACAACAAGCTCAATGGGATCAAATCCAGACTAGCGCTGTAGGGAGATGATAATCAAGCGGAAGTGCTAAAGCAAGGCCAGCCTAGCTCAGTAGCAGACTCAGCTTGGCCTCAAAAGGAAGCAACCCCACTTTCCACTTCCACTTCGGAAAGCAGATCAAGACTTTAATGCTGTTTCCATGCACATAAGTATGCTCGGGTGTAAACAGCATTGTTTGCTTCAGACTCCCGAGTGCTTGTCTCTGCTATTCCTATATACACCTGGGTGCCACATTTACTATGCCCACCGGGTGCAAACAGCATTCACCCATTCACTATATTCACCCAGGTGCAAATAGCATCTGCCTTCATATATATCTGTTTCCAGTTTGGACAGCATTAAGAACCAAGACAAAGTAATCAACAGCAGTCCTCAATGTTACATCAATCATCATTAAGCTGAGCACCACTTAAGTGCACTCACCAATTATACCGGTAGGTCTACTCAGTTATGAGCTTTATGAGAAGCATTTTAAAATATATTGTGTCAAGAGTAGTTACAAAATCAACTTTAAAATGTGGAAGATCTTTCAGTTATCAAATAGTCTGAAAAAAGCCCAATTCACAATGTTGCATAGACAGACACCTCTTCCAATCTAAATATTAAGTGATAATGCATCACAGTACCTGTCTGGCTGAGACTGACATCAGACTGATTGCCAAAAGAAAATTGATAGGGGGGGCACTTCATTCATCATATATGTATAATAGCCTTTGTGTACACAGAATAGGCCAAAAGCAATTGTGACCTACTGTACAATTTTTATCTGTGGTCAATAAACCTTACTTGTCTTGTCTTTAGCTATAGTACAATAACCTGTGTAACCCATTTAATCAGTACACAGAACTCTCAAGAACCTGATTTAATTCCTGCTTATTGCAGTGAACTGAAGAAAGGCATGGCATATTTCCAAATCTTACACCTGAAATAATAATCACTATTATGCAGCAACATAAGACTGAGGTGGAGAAGCATGGTGTTTTTTTGACATGTAGCCTAAAAGTGAACACGAAGCCTCTCTTTTTCACTCCCTTACCGCTTGGGTAACAGACAGGAAACGATCGTAGCTGATGAGGACGATGTTGAACACTGACGCAGTACACAGCAAGTAGTCCATGACCAGCCACAGCTTACACAGTCCCCTACCCAACATCCATCGACCAGAGAGGATATATGGGATGTACACCGGAATGCAGAATGCACCTGGGTGAAATGAAATTTTACATTTAATAGCCTAGTTTAGGTGACAAGAAAAACATCTCATATCAAATGTTTTTAATTATCTTTTTCTGATAGCAAAATGTAAAGTAGACTACAGGATGGAGATGTGTCCTACTCACCAACGAGAAAATCGGAAATGGCCAAATTTAAGAAATAATAGTTGCTTTGCCTCCTCAAACTTTTGTCAACTTTAAAGGCAAATATGACCAGCGCGTTTCCTGAGACCGTCACTACAACTAATGTGACCATCATCACCGCCAGAATAACCATCACCGGCCCAGCAAAGGTGGACTCTTCCCTTAAATCAGTGGAGTTGTCAACCATAAAACTCCGTGTAGCGTTTATGACAGATGCATCCCCTCCCATTATCTTCGCGTGACCAAAAATTGACAAGTAACCAAACGCGGCAAATCAAGAGGCAGACCTCTACAAAAAAATAATAATTCAACTTAGTGGATCTAGTGGCTCGTTCATGCGTTCATCGGTCATGCTTTCATTCGAGCTTGTCGAGCTTGTCAAGCTTTTTTCTGCCCATTGCAAGTCAAGTCAGTAGATGGTGTCCGCTGCAGTGTCGAAGTGTAAAAGAAGTGACCACACTCGCGTCTGACAACCGAAGGACCGCCCACTATGGGCAAACCTACTTTAATATTCGAAGTGCTACAGTTTGGATGGTTAGTGTTACACTTGTTGCTACAAGAAAGAATGTCCTTTTTAAAAAATAATTTGGAACTGCCACAAAAAGCTAATTACTAATTCGATTCAGAAAATACAGGCATCCCAGGTTGAAGGTCTAGCCTACTTTCTGCAGACTATATATGTTTCATCATTTCCCAAACAATGCAAAAGAGATTGATGAGGTATAGTACATGTACAAGTATGTCCAAGTATTTTGCTCGACAAGGCAACAGGCCTATCATTGTTAAATGTCTAGACAGAAACAACTGACATCTGATTCCTAACCTAATCTGATGAGTCACTGTGTCATTTGCCAGCTAGAGGTACCACTTAGCGATACATGAAATGACCGCCGCATGTGCCATCCGAACAAAATGTTTTGAACCTCTAGGCTTACAGATTTGTCCCTGTGAGTTACACATACATGTCAACACACGTACATGCTGTTGACACATGTCCACAGCCTGAATTCCTTCTTTAACATAATAATTTGTGTAATCAAGCAGAAGGGGTGAAGATATCAAGGCAGACTAAGAATAAACAATTTTTTGGCCTTTCAATAGGTGGCGCTATACCATACATGTGTATGATGGCTCATTTTATGTGGCTCCTTAAGACCTACATACTGAAATTTTGTTTACTCAGGTGCTACGATTTTCAAGTTATTCCACAAAAACTAAAAACTAATCAATCAACCAACAAACCTTTACTACACGCTATGGGCCAAATAGGGCTACATGCCCACCAAGTTTCAAGGGCCACAGTGTTTCAGTGTCCTGGAAATCACTTAAAAATATAGTAAAAAAAAGAAAACTCTGAAAATTTCAGATACACATGGGTTTGTGTAGGCTCATTTGATTTTCCATAGGCTCCTTGAGACCTATGTACCACCCAAATTTCATTAGCTCAGGTGGTTTGGTTCTTGAGTTATTCCCCCAAAACTGTCAGACCACCCTGAGGATTGGGGGGGGGGGCGGTATAGCAAGGGTTGAGTGGCCCCCAAAGACCAAAAGTTATTACGTGTTAAAACTCAAGTGAATCTACATGCCCAGTGAGTGTCACAATGCCCAACCGAAAATCACCGAAAGAAAAAAAAAACGTGAAGATGGGTACTCAAGCAACACCTATATTCCCACTGCACTAGCTACGCTAGAAATGGTCATAATAATGTTCCTGTTGTGTTTCCTTAGACAAAAGCAGATGTTTTCAAACTGCATATCATGGGGTGAAGTTGTTAGTGTGGCATTCACAAATTCCCATGGTTCCTAAACTGTTTATCTCTGTTCTCTACATATTACCGTAGGGCAGGGTAATATGAAATGATAAACCACTTATCTGGAGTATGTTTCTGCCAGGCATTGTGAAGTGCATTGGAAAGTGCTTACCAATGGAGAGGAGAGCAGGGAGAACAGCAACGACTCTGATGTCCTCAAGTATGGCTGATTCAGGCATTGCGCTCCAGACAAAAAAAAAAAAAACAGAAGAACCACATCTTCTTTTGGTTGTAGGAGATTAGTGTTTTTCATTATCATATTTACTCACCCTAATCCTGCATACTGCATCACCCAATTTTAGATTACATTGGTTTTATTTCCTTGCTTGAAAGGGTTATGCTTTTAACAAT
Organism: Tenualosa thibaudeaui; assembly: GCA_027481765.1. Taxonomy (NCBI): domain Eukaryota; kingdom Metazoa; phylum Chordata; class Actinopteri; order Clupeiformes; family Clupeidae; genus Tenualosa; species Tenualosa thibaudeaui. The sequence continues at coordinate 673,197 of JAIFZK010000017.1, read as the reverse complement.
TACTCCTGTGCTGTGGAAACTAAACTATGAGAGATTAATTATTACTATTTTAATTATATTATTATTATTATTCTCAAAGTAAATGCAGGCTAAACCTAATGTTTAACTGAATCTGCATGCAGAACATCTCCTCATGTTTTTTGTATGTTTTGCATGTTTTGTATGTATGTTGTGTTATAGGTTCTTTTGTGAATGCTTTAATAACACAATCCTGTTCATCTTGTTTACGTTTTCAATGCTGTCTGAATAATATGAGACATGTAAGTGGGTGACAGAGCATGACTGTGAAGCCCTCTAATATTAATGTTCTTGATAACATAACACAGCCGTCCACCGCTGAGCTTCAAAGGAAATAATAAAGGTCATCCTGTTGAAAGTCTACATTTACAGAAGGACTACAGCTACTTGCATATTCAAAGGTAACAATGCTGTTTTCAGAGAGATAATATTTAAATTAAAAAATCTAAATATGCAAATAAATAATCAAAAAATATAGTATATTGGGTAACACAATGGGAGCTGTTAATGGCACTGTGCACTTCAAATAAAAGAATATTTGCAAGTAGGGCTTGATAAGCAAAATGTTAAGAGTGATTTTGGTGAACACCCAAGGGTGATAAACAAAATCTCATGATGGAGGAATTCTGTATCATTCTTTATGGAGAGGTTACCATTGTCAACATATTTCACAACCTGTCTATCATGTTCAACTGTTACACAGGCTGTAAAATTGTGCTGAAGTTACATTTGTGATTTGAAAAGCATGTTCCTGTGTGGTACACCAGAATTACATACAGTAGTGCAATCAAAGGCATTTGGGGTAGACAGACACTGCTTACACATGTATAAGTGTAGATCAGTGTAGAATCATAGATAATAAAGAAGAGTAAAGAAGAGTTCATTATTAAGGTAAAAGACTACGACCACCCTGACAAATTGAACACCCTGAAAAATTAAAAAGATGTTAAGGTTTTGGTAACTGCCACAAACCGGTGTGTAGTAAGCATTCTGGACTCAGTGGCTGTAGTACATCACCCTGATCTACTATAGTGAGCCTCAACTCCACCACCCCAAATACTGTGTTTTTAGAAGGCCCTGTTAATTTAAAGACTAAAACTATTTTAGCTTGATTTATTACTTTAGATTGATTTACCTTAATTGAACAGGTTAAGAGGCATTGTGGTGGTTCTGTAACACTTTATCTGTTGATTGGTGTCTGTTTTGACTTCCCCTACCTTATCTGGGCAGATATAGGGAAAATGCAAGGTTCGGCCGGCGAGCCGTGGGCCAAGTCTGATGTATGTCTCAGGTCTCGCAAAGTAGCAAATTGCTTCCACTCCCAGATAGGCACTGATGTCAGAGGAACAAAGAAAGAGGAAACAGCAGTGTTGTAAAGATCAACAGTAGTCTGAAGCTGTAGGGTGAGCTCTGTAGAGAAAAATGCAAGCACAAACCCGGCACAAACCGAGAAAACAGCGAATAAATGGCCGATGTGCATAGGGAGGCTTAAATGACAAAGAGGAGGCACTTAAAATTGGAGATCCACATTAATGGTGGAGTGCAAAATGTCAGATTACTTTAAAGGTCTTGTGTCTTTCTGTGGACTAATAGCAAATTTTTCACTGGACATGAAACAAACAAAAAAAAAACATTACTCTCTCATCAAATGACTAGAGATGGAAAAAAAGAAAGCCTCTGTCTCTTTCTCACTGCTATCACCCATTTGTTGCTTATTGTTACCATAGCAATCCTCACTCATGTAAAGTGGTGCTGTGGGTAGCATCAGAGACGTTTGATGATCTTTGGTAGCATCAAAATGCAAGGGATAGAGTCGAAAAAACCTGCAGAGTGGTTGTGTCATCTTTTGTAAAAGGTGCACTCACAAGCTCATTGTTGAGGTAGTATTCTGAATATGAAGTACCCTGCATCTGAGCTGTCACTTTTTCCCAGCTAAAGATCTGTATTGGTTTCAGAGTACACTTTGACATAGACACAGTGTGATGGTTTTGTTTAGCATGGCAGGAAAATGTGCCACATTCGCTGCAACAACATGTCATGTCACACAGGCCACAGTGATCCTATAGTTCAAATAGGCCTAATGGAAAGTAGAAAGGAGTACATCAAGTTCAACTGAGACAGTATTGCATGTTGGAAATGTTTGGCTATAACATAACCAAACTAAATAATATAACTTAAAAAAAACTTTGAAATTACCACTTTCCAGTGGATAAACAATAATCTGTTTGATGGATGTAATTTCATGTCTTATAAAATGTGTGTTTTTATCTACCTAATATGTCATATGTATCAGTGTACTGTTCATGCATCATTTAAACACTGAAGGGTCCACCATGCTTGGCTTCTACTCTTGAAATCAGGGCATCTTTCAACTAGTGTATATTTAGCTTGCACTTACCTGTGTTTCTATAACAGAAGACCTACTATTAGACAGAAGACCTACTAAGTATTTTTCATAACAGCAGATACAGTCATACTTTATCAGATGCAGAGTGGCCAATACAACCCAGCAGGGGGCACTGTGGTCTATTGATGCTCGGAGCCATATCTGCTGATGCTGTGGGTACGGAGAGAATCCAGTGACCACATACATAAACTTAAACACTGTGAATAAGCACATGAAATGACATTCAAGAGGCATCAAGAGCCATTATAAAGGTATAATAGCACCATTATCTCCAACGAGTGGGTTGCAGTGTAACCATCAGAAAGATGTATTTCACCAATTGATGATGTGTTTTGCCAGCTGATTCTTCCTCAGTTGGCATCATGCATCATTAGATATTGATGCTGTCAGTGAATAACCAAAGGTAGATTCAATAACTACATTGGCATGTGTAGCGCATAGCATGGATGGTACACAGTACAGCTTTCATAATGTCTAGTCTAGCATGCGACTCATCTCACAAGCATTCTTAGCAAAATGCTAACATTTATGATACAGAAATGGTACCCTCGCACTGCAAGATTATAGACTGGCCTTTGAGACAAACTTTTCCATTTTTCATTTTAGCATTGGTGTGGAGTGTGGAAAATACTTATTGATTGTTATTGATTGTTGTTAGGAGCAGAGCAAGATGGCACTGACTCATCGCTTGTATCAGGAAAGACAGAAAAACATATGGGCAATTCCACAGAAAATGAGCATTTTTGTCACGTCCATAACGCCAGTAAAATGCAATGGTGTGGTGTAAAGAAAAATGATTACATGAAATTTGAGCATTTACTATTTTTGACTGCAGAACTTGCATGAAAAAGATGTACAAAACATGTCATGTAATCTTTCACATCCTACAAATACCAAGGTGTAATGGACTGGACAAAAGGTCAATCTTCTGTGGAATTGCCCATGTACAGAAGTAACTTACAATATCCACTGCTATTTCTACAGCAAATGTGTGTGTGCTTTCCATGAAAACATCAGGCCCAGTGAGAGAGTGTGTGTAGAAGACAGATCTAATGACTGCCACATAGAGACCCCCTACTAACTGCCAGCCTCCCCAAGGTGGGAGGTGCTGACATTTTGCATGGACCCAAAGGGGCAGAGTGGGTCTGAAAATAATGGGAGGAAGGCGAGGGCCATCATTTTCCAGTCTCTTCAGTAACTAAATGTCATCACTGCTTCCTGGTTAAACTGTTTTTGCTTTTGCAAAATGACATCACAGCTTTGTAATGAAAGTCTGAAATGAACCACATGTACAGCTACTTTGTGCAATTTGAGTACTCAATGCACAAGTATTCAGTGCAAGGTGTAGGGTGGGCACATCAAAATAAAAGTCTAAAGCTAGGAACGCGACTTTTTCAGTCTTTTATGATTAGAATGAGATTGAGCCGTCAAACCAGTACAGACTGTATCAGGTACAAATGGGCAGTAGCGGTTTTAGCATCTGCCCGGGTCGCCATTTCGTAAAAAAAAATATCTATCATATCACTATGTGGGCAATTGGCACATTGGTGCCCCCTAACTGCAGGCGTCCGTGCTTGCTGAGAAGGTGTCGTGCACAGAAGCTGTGCGTGAGAAGGGGAGGGGACGCGGGGAAAAGTTTACCTCTGGGTTGCAAATGCAACGCAACACCAAGGGGGGAACGGGGATTCACTGTAAAGAGCAATACTCCAATCCAATTAGTGAGTTATTCTTAAGTTATATTGTTTGGGGCATTGCCAATATTTTTTTCGTTTCTTTCGGGGGGTGGGGGCGCTCGGAGGCGGTCTTGCCCGGGGAGTAATCAACTGTTGAACCGCCACTGCAAATGGGAGTTGGTTATGAGCACAGTTATCAGTTATTAATTTCAGAATCATTTTTAAACAGTGTGCAGATTTTTAGCGAGCCACAGTGTGTTTTTACACATTCTATAATTTGTTTAATTTGCTTATAATTCACAGTGGAATAAATGAATAAATGGCATTGCATTGGGAAGGAGTTTCCAGTCCTTCACCAGGGTCTCAGCCTCTTTCTCGCACACCCTCTCTACCTCCCTCACTACTTTTTCTGTGTCTCTCCTTTCCTCTCTACTTCCCTCACTTCTCTATCTATCTCTTTCCTTTCCTCTCATCCCCCTAAATGGGTCTCTGCTGAGAATTCTCTGCAGTTTTCCTTTGAAGCCTTGGTTCATCATCATCTCCATTATCTTGTCATTTCAAGAGGATTAGACACTGGAGAACACAGCGTCCAGCTCGACACTAAAGAACTGTGACAGCTTACAGTAATTGCTAACCTAATTAGCATGCTTGAAGCCCCCAGACTGACTAAGGCTGATTTGATGAATATAGTCTGTGAACTCAGTGCAATAGTAACACATTGCTCCATATGTTAGGAGAGGACTGCAAAAAATTGTAGGCCTAGTGCCTGCCAATATAGAGACTATATTGATTCTACATTGGTTCTTTAAAAAGCTTCATACTGAGTACAGGAAAGGCTTACAAAACTGGAAGGATATCATAGTTCAGCTCGTTTTTACATTTACCCCCTTCCAAGAATCTTGGGCACTTGAGCCCTTGGAATTAACATTGCACCATATAATGGAGCCCTTGTCCATGCTCTGCATACAGGAACAGATGCAAATCATGCTTCTTTCCGCCAATAGTCTACCTTCAGTCAAAGTTACAAACAATTTGCAGGAAACATAAAAGCACTTTGGTGTACTGAAAAGAAACACGTCATCAGATCTCTAAGTGGTCCTCAGATCATAAGAGTCATGAAAGAATCTATTGACCTCCATTGTCTGGCCCATCTTACCTGGAATAGTCTCTCTCTCTCTCTTTCTCTCAGTTCCCAAATCGCTTACAGTCAGACAGCTTACAGGTCTTCAAAAGAAAATGGTGCACCCAGTGGCAGACAGAGAAAGAGAGGCCCCTCATTAGCTCTTATGACCTTAGACAACACTGAGATGAGAGAGTTAAGAAAAGCATTGCCACTATCCTGTCTGATTAGCCTTCCTATGAATAAAAATATAACTATTTAAATATTTGTAAATAGTCAACTATATTCCAGCATATTTGGATTATTGTTGGAATATATTTATAAAGAAATAGCTGACAGTGAACTGCCAATATACTGGCATATTTCCCAGAATCTTTTTGTAATGTTGTGTACACATTTCTATTATTCTTTGTCCAATATACCTTGAATACTCTTTGTTTGCTTTTTCCTTCTGTTGGTTTCTGCTGCTATGTGTGAAAAGCGGAACTGCCTTATGTATAAAATGCTCTGCCTTGCCTTTCCCCTGAACATTATACATTTATACTCTCACTCAAAGGGAGGCTTACCTAGTTGGGGAAGTATCTCCTGCTCACTCCAGCCAAATGCTGTCAATCCAATCTAATGTACCTACCAATTGATTAGTGCTATTCTATAAAAATGAGTAATTACCCACCGCTACTGTTAATAGTGTTCAAGTAATTATTTTTTACGCCATTGAGATTTTAGCACTTCATAGCTCAGCATCAGTGATCTTCAACAAGGATATAGAGTGACCCTGATTAGTCCATCCATTATAGAACAATTCACTGTTTATGGTGTGGAGGAAGTTGGGATTCATTGCACGTTAATTCACATCTAGAGGTTACAGGCTTCCAAAAAAAGAGTTGGGCCGTGAGACGTGTAGGGGTGAGGGGTGCGTTATACCATGGATTCATGACATCTGGGAATGATGGGAACTTCCCCAGTAATGATGATGGCATGCCGACGGAAAACGTGGCCACCACAGCAAGGTTTAAAACATGAAAATATTCATCATTAAAAAGTATTGTCTTTGCTCACAAAACATGATTTAGGGTGCGTTTAAAGAAGGTCATTCAGCTTTCATTGACAAAGACTGCATTGACAAACGAACAACAAACTGGGCAACTTTGTTCACAAACTTATTATGAGTTTCTCACTTGCTGCTCACACGTATCCCCCCCAGCCATTAGGCTGCTCAACGCCCTGAACGCAGGGTGTGCCTATCCGGCCCGTCGTGGGCAAAAATTTGATTGATAGTGGAAGCTGTCGAATGAGGAGCCATGTTGAAACTTGCTACGAACGGTTTGTAAATAAATCCGCTGACTGCTATGCCGCTGCGTTGTGAAAGATAAGTCGTGTAGACTTTGGCTTGAGACGAAGAACGTCCGTATAGAGAATGTTATCGCCTGGGTTTGAAGGAACAACGGAGTGAGTCATTGAGCGCGATCAATTAAGCTATTAATGTAAACTATTTTGTTTACGGCACTCGGCTTCAGATGTAGTTTATGCCTACTCAGCATCAAATTACAAAACTTATTTTGGTCTCGCTGTTGCCACTGCAGCTGCTCTCTCTCACACACACGAACTCAGAAAACTATTAAAGAGCTGTTCTTCCAAATAATAGACATCACACACGGTTACAAGCTATTGTTTAGTTTAGGTAGTTGACAGATCAGAATGAAATGAAAAAGATGATTGTGTCAGACTACAGAACGTTAACGTTAGCTGTCTGAGACGAGAAAATGGAATGCCTTGGGCCTGAAGAGAAACTCTTGAAATATGCAAGAGAAGGAGACTTTCAACAGACGAAGAGCTTAATTCAAGCGAAGATGAATCAAGAACTAGACCTTAATATCAATTGTCGAGGTGATTTTACCAGTTCAGGCGAATTACTTATCTAAAAGTGTCACTAAGTTAGTGTCTTGAGTTCACCATCCTTTTTTCCTCAAAGGTGAAAGAAAATCGAATTCAGGATGGACACCCTTGCATCTTGCATCATACTTTGGCCACAAAAAGGTTGTGGAGGAGTTACTTAAGGTCAGTAAAAGTGCCCAAACCAAAATTCTACCTAGGAAGATCTTTCTTTGGCAGCAGTAGTAGATTTATTTGTCTGTTTTTTATTTATTTACTTATTTATTTACTTTCAAGCAAAAACATAGCCAAACAATGACTTTTTGTGAAGGCACAAAGATGGCATAACAAATCTACATACGATGCATTGTTCTATTGATTCTGCAAATTCTGTTGTTACATCCAAAGGCTGGGGCTGATATGAATGTGCAGAATAAAATGGGAGATACGCCCCTTCACAAAGCTGCACTCAGTGGCAGAAAGGTAGGTCCATCATCACTGAATGATTATGACATTGTTGGCATGTTTGCGTATGTCCAGTCAGTATTCAGCTTTCAACTTTACAACTCTGCAGGAGATTGTTTTGGTGCTGTTACGATATGATGCCTGTGCTACTGTAATCAATGGGTCTGCACAAATCCCCAAAGATGTTACAGAGGATGATGAAATCATCACCATGCTGGAGGGTATGTGTACGGCACGGACATTAACTGAATGAGTCTTCATTTGGATGCTGCACTATCACATCTGTAGTCTGAATGTCTTTATTACAGCTGCCCAGAGGAGAGAGGAGAGAAAACTAGAGGAAAGGCTTCTGGATGCAGCCAGAGAAGGGGACAGCATGACACTGTCACAGCTGGTCAGCGAAGAGGCAATTCTATATTTTTGATGTGCATGATAGTCAGCTTCAATGTTTGCAAATTTGCTCCTCTTTTTTCCTTTTAACTAACAGCTGAGTTGCAAGAGGCCTCCGGATATTCACTGCAGAGACTTGCTGGGAAACACGCCTTTGCACTGTGCGGCCTACAGAGGGCAGAAGCAGTGTGTCATTAAACTGTTGAGGAGTGGTGCCCTTCCCACTATGAAAAACAAAAATGGTACAGTCCTGCCATTATGTAATGTTTGCTTTCAATTAAGTTGAATATGAAGTGTTTTGATAATCAAATCAAATTCAGATAATGCCACTTGTCCTAAATGCCAAATAAACAGAGGACCAATCAATGGACTGTCTGTTTAAGCTATACATCATAAAAGTTTACATGCTTCATTTGCCCTAATTGTATGAATATGGAATGTAGCTAATGTTAATACTTAAAAAAACATTTGGTTTATTATTTGTAAGTAGCATTGTAAGTTCCTCATTAGTAGAGTACTCCAGAATATTATGTTGATGTATTTTGAGACACAGTTTTTGTAATCAGTTTTCAATATTGATAGATTGAAAAACAACAGGTAATATGATATCATAACTCACTTCTGACACACTTGCGTTACTTGCAGAGCAGTCTGTGGTTGACCTCGCTAACAGTGAGGAGATCCGACTCATTCTTGACAGCAGTCAGGAGAAAGTGAGTATTTCACTCTTCAGCACTGTAAAAGTGTCTCATTGCTGATAGATTGATATTGATAAAAATCAGCAGTGTTCATTTTTTACCATGTGTTTAGCATCTTTATAAGGAAAGTATATTGCATGATATTATGATGATGTCATGATGATATTAAATTATAAATGATATTATTTAAAAATGATTATACTGATATTTCTGTACGTACAGTGCTCAGCATAAATGAGTATACCCCCTTTGAAAAGTAATAGTTTAAACAATATGTCCATGAAAACAAATATTTCCCAAATTTTCGCAGACTAACATAATAATATAACTTGGATTACATATTTTACAGTTTTACTCAAATTAGGGGGGAGCAAAAATGAGTACACCCCACTAAAAGGCTCAGGGCAAAGCAAGATTTTAGACTACAAATGTCTGATTTACCAAGAATTCAACCACAGGTTAGTCTAATTATTCAATTAGTCCAGCAGATAGTTGACTATAAAAGGGTGTTACTCTAAGAAAACCCCTCCCCATTTCCTGCTGTCAGCAATGGCACCACATGGAAAAATGACACAAGAAAATGATTTCCTAACACCAGAGAGATAAGGGGCTACACGAAGATCAGCCAAGCTTTACTTATTAGTCAGAATACTGCAGCAAAAGTGGTACAAAGATTTAAGAAAAATGGAACTGCTCCATGTCACAGAGACGTCCTGGTCGTCCAGGGAAGTTAACACCTCGACAGGAACGTCTTCTGATGAGAAGGGTTGAAGAAAATCGGCACACAAGTTCACTACAGTTAGCTAAAGAAGTAGAAAGCCAAACGGGGGTGACTGTTTCCCGTGACACAATACGTTGTACACTGCAGAGGAATGGCATGCATGGATGCCGCCCACGAAAGAAGCCTTACCTAAAGCCCAGGCACAAACAAGCCTGCCTAGAGTTTGACAGGGCCCATGCTGACAAAGATGAGGGCTACTGGGACTCTGTATTGTGGAGTGATGAGACCAAAATTAATGTTTTTTGAACTGGTGGCTTCAAAACTGTATGGCGTCGCAAAGGTGAGGAATACAAAGAAAAATGCATGGTGGTGGCCGTGTCCTTATGTGGGGTTGCATGAGTTCTGCTGGTGTTGGGAGCTGCATTTCATTGATGGCATCATGAATTCAGAGATGTATGCTCTATACTGAAAAAGAAAATGCTACCATCACTCCGTGCACTTGGTCGTGGTGCACTTTTCCAACATGACAATGATCCTAAACACATGTAAGGCCACTGTCAGCTTTCTGGAGAGGAACAGGGTGAGAGTGATTCAGTGGCCGAGCATGTCACCTGATCTGAACTCAATCGAACACCTATGGGGAATTCTGAAGAGACAAGTGGAGCATCACTCTCCATCCAACATCCAGTCTCTAAAACGTGTCATTATTGAAGAATGGAAAAAGATTGATGTTGCAAAATGTTGCCAACTTGTTCATTCCATGCCCAGAAGACTTGGTGCCGTCATTAAAAATCATGGAGGTCATACAAAATACTAGATGCAGTAGTTTTGTTGGGGTTGTACTCATTTTTGCTCCCCCCTAATTTGAGTAAAACCAAAAAATATGTAATCTAAGTTATATTATTAAGCAAGCGTTTGTGTTGTATGTTACGCAGATGTGATTAATTTTTTTTGTTTTCATGGACATATTGTTTAAAATGTTACTTTTCAAAGGGGGTGTACTCATTTATGCTGAGCACTGTATAGGTGTGTGGCTGTCTAAAAATTTTTTATTTGTCTACAGAACAGTCCTCTAGTATTGCAAAATTTGAAAATGCTACATGCTGCCAAATGCTAAACATATCTTCTCTGTCCCAAAGAGTCCTGTCTTTACAGTGCAGATGTTTGAAGGCCCTCTCTGGAAGGTATGTGGTAAGGACATTGAATGTGTGTATGGACAGATGGTTCTGTGACACTAATTTCTCTTTTCTTCTAGAGGTCTAATTTTTTGGGCTGGAGATCACATTGGGTAGTGCTGAAAGATGGTATTTTGTCATGGTACCCTAAGAAGTAAGATATTTTCAAAAGCCCACATCCTTACTTGCAACACACTAACACACGTGCACAAATACACACACACACCAGACATACACATCCACATGCATCCACCTAAGGCCATGCCCAAGCACATTCACTCACAGATGTAGGAACATCAAACTGCTGTCTCCATTACATGGCCTGCACCTCTCTCTCATCTCATCTCATAGTGTCCTCTCATCTCATTTTTTTCTGATGACCTCATTGCCAGTCACTGTGGAATCAGATATAACAAGCCAGCATAACAACCAGTCCCAGCACTTTTTGGCCTCATCACTGTGTGTGTGTGTGTGTGTCTTAGAGAGAGGGAAAGAGACCTAAGTATGCTTTTGTTACTATTTTGAGTTATTTCATTCTTCCATGATTGTGTCTCACTAACAGAATAACTAACAACTATCCTGTTTGTGGTCTAATAAAAATGTAACAATTTTATCTCACCATCACCTGAATTTTAAAAGCACTCAATCATACTCCCCTTATTGTTTTTTTTTACACACTTTTTTTTCAACCGCTGTGTATGTGTGTTTGTGCTTAGATCTGATGCCGATGAGAAGACGCATAAGCAGGGTAGTCAGCCACTCATGAGGGCTCATTGCATGGTATGTTGATAATACAAAGTGTATTTCACAGTACTAAACTATTCTGCTTAGAATGTAAACCTTCCTTTTTTAGGGCCACTTATCACCACATTTCATGCATTTTCTTTTCTCCAAATGTTGTCTAAATGTTTTTTTTCTTTCAGTTCAAAGCTTGGGATAAGTACTTTTTCTCTGTGAAGTGTTTTGATGGCAGTGTGCATACCTTTAAAGTATATTCTGGAAAGGATCCACAGGCTCTTAGGAAAGTAAGCATGTATTTGGTGTTGTGATTATAAAATACACAGTATTAAAATGAGGTTGATAAAGATGTTGATATAGTTAGGCATAGTTGTTGGCTCATGTCTGTGTGTGTGTGTGTGTGTGTGTGTGTGTGTGTGTAGAAATGGCTGGACGCCATCGGTGAGCATTCAGCTTGGAGCACGTACCACAGTGCATCGGAACAGGCCTGCGATGAGGAGGACGAGATAAATGTGGACGACAATGGTGCCATGTCCTTAGGAGATCTCACTGACTCCGTGATGGTGAGCCAATCTCTTCAGGCCAGTAGCCCCCCCCCCCCCCATCCTCATTCCACCCTTCATTCACTTAACCCTGCCCTCCCTCCATCACGCACTCCATTCACACATGACTGAGGAAAGCAGAGAAGATGAGATGAAAAGATTACATCATTGTTGCGTTGCGTCATGTGGTTCACAGCTGTATGGAAGCACACTGTTGGAGCTCGTACAGCATACACTGGCTAACACTGGGATAAAGAGGGCAGGCCATCTTGGATTTTCATGTTCTCTGTGTCTCCTTTCAAAACTCCCGCAGGAGCGACAGAGGTTGATGCATAGCAAGTTTGCTCTTAGTCATTTATTTTATATAGTGGGGCTTTAGGACAAAATCAAGTCATAAAGGAATACAGAAAGGTTGAATATGTGGTAGCAAATTATCCCCATTATTACAAATTTCATGTTTTTTTTTTTATCAAATACACCTTGCTTGTTCTTGGTGTTAACAGATTGGACTGGATTAGTGCAATTCGAATTATCTATATTCCGGTATTGTCACATTATTGAAGGTCGTGCCATAATTGTGTTAGCCCATTTCAGTAATTTCTAAGGTGGTAGTGGTAATTCTAATATCCTGCTTTCTTCTGTCCTTGCAGAAGTATATCTCTGAAAAATCTAATCTAGAGGATTAAAAATGCTTTTGGACAGTGATTTCACTGTGCTGATTATGTCATCTGTTATTCTCCATGCATGTGAGGGCTGAATCTTAGTGTCCTTTGAAGATGCTGTTTCATTCATATTGCATTGCACATCCATGGCCGGAATTGGGTTGCATGTAGGGCTGGGCAAAACGATTCTTTTTTTTAAACGATTAATCTAGCGATTATTTTTTCGATGCATCAAGTAATTGAACGTTTTGTTTTTTTTTTCAAAGTAGATTCGATTTTGATTCGACTATCGATTATTTCCCTATTAACTGTCTAATATAGCAATTTATTTATGCAAATTTAGGCATCTGAATGAAAACCACTTAATTTCTTAACATTCCAATGTTTATTGCTCTTAAATTCAAAAATACTAAATAAAACTCATGAGTGTAAGTGTAAAATAATACATTCTGATGTCAGAGGTAGCATTAAATAAAAAATAAATACTCTTTCAGAGCAATTGAAAGTATACAGTAACCAATGTAAAACTGGGGGCTTGAATACAGAAAGTGTTTTTCAAACAGAAAATAAAAATAAACTGTAAGATAGAAATGGCTTTTCATTCAAGCACGCCAGCGATGCACCAGCACTTGAAGAGGCGCCATCCGGGAGCCATCCGCGACATATTTTTTGTGTCGACGTAATCAATGACGTTGACGCGTTGTCCCAGCCCTAGTTGCATGCATAGCACCACAGCACAGGCCCATGCAAAAAAAAAACAGATGGTGTGAAGTGGGAAGCATCATGTGCGCCTCGTGTCGGTCAGTCAGCCTCATGAGTGGCTGACTATCATGCTTATCCCTGTCCTCATCGGCATCAGATCTAAACACAAACACACAGCGGTTTTAAGCAAAGAGTGTGTAAAAACAATGAGGAGAATATTATTGAGCTTTTAAAATCCAGGTGATAGTGGGAAAAATGGTTACATTTTTATTAGACCACACACAGGATGGGTCACAATCACAATCTGCATTATGCAACCATATATCTTGTTGTTTGTGGGACCTAGAAACCTCCATGGTAGTGTAGTGACTGGAGGAGTTGATGAGCACATTGTTCAATTCTGTTCTATCCTGTTCTGTGCCCCTGTGGCTTTTAGGCAGCTGAGGCCAGCCAACAGAAACTGGAGGCTCAGGTGGCCATCTTTGTATCCATGGTGAAGAATGAGGAGGATGACAGTAAGCGTAACTACCCACTTCTCACTTCCCATCCTCTTCCTTTATCTCATTCCTTCTTTGCAGTACGTTATGTGATTTTTTTTCTTTTTTTCTTTTTTTAAACACATTTAAACCAAATGCATACCTCAAATGCACGTATACCTGTTATTAACTTAGCTTTAAGGAAATTAGTTTTACATTTTATTTATTTAAGTTTTATACAGGGCCTTCTTTCACTTCATTGTCACATCAAGTCACTTCATAAATTCATAAGGTTCTGGTCATTTCAAGTTATCCCTGCAAAAAGACACCTTAGTGCATCAAATGGTGCAGTGGATTTTCAGTAAGTAAAACTCTCCCCCTCTTGTTGTTCTTGTTTCAGAGGTGGCCACGCCCGTCCTCCTAAAGGCCCGAGAGACTGCACAGTGCTCCAGGGAGACTTGTTCAGCTCTGCGCCTCTGCCTGGATCTACTCTCCCAGAGGGAGGAGGTACTCCAACCCCCCGTTCCTCATCTGGCCCTAGAGGTGCCAGACTGTATTTCCATCTCTTAGTAGCTGTGTAGGTGGTGGCAAAACATTCATGCTAACGATCAGCACCTCGGAGTGCTGCTGATCACATGCAGCCACTGTTAGGGAGATATGGCTAATGATGTTTATTCACACGCCGCATCTTGCAGAAAATGCAAGAGTAACGTTTAAGTCATGTTTAAAATTAAGTTTATCCCAAGAAAGATTAAAGAATTAAAATAATAATTCAAATAAAAACAGATGATTACAGATATTAATTGATTTTACCAGCAAAATCATATCCAAATTCCAAAGATCTTTTTCGATCTTTATTGATCTTCATCTTTATCGTTTCTTAGACATACTCTATGGGTCCCAGTGAGCTGATAATGTCAGTTTTTGGACTCAGATCACAAAGAGCTCCTGAGCTTGTGCGTGATGCCAGGATGGCAGGTGGACGGAGCCGGCGTCCGTCTTAATAGCCCAGCCCCTGCATGCCCTTGGGAGAGGGGCCGAGAGCTGGAATAATCAGTGGCGCTGCGGGAGCGCTGGGAAGGGAACAGTCAGCCAAGAATCCCTTTTTGTGCTGAGCTCTGCAGCCAGCTCCGTACAGTGTCCAAGGCTTGTGCACTCTCTCTATCTCTCTCTCTCTCTCCATTTCTCCCCCCTCACCATCTATCTTCCCCCTTTCTCTCTCCCTCTCTCTCATTCTCTCTTTCTCTGTCTCACTCATTCTCACACACGTACACACACCATTATGAGCACACAGATGAATACACATTGGTCCCCTTTCTCATTCAGATGCTAGCACGTGCATATGTGACCTGGGAACACATACACATACACTCACGAGCACGAGCAAGGCACGGAGAGAAGTGGAGCGTGTGCACCCTTTCACTCTCGCACACACGCAGACACTCACACACACACAAGGAGGTGAGAACGCGCAGCTACTACACGCTCCCTCACACAAGCTAGTAGAGCGTCCGGCACGGAGGAGAGAAAGGGACGAAAGGTGACACCTGCCGTCATCCAAACAGGTACATCCAGAGAACAGAGGCTGTGCCTTTTTGTGTCTCTCGCTCCTTCTCCTGTCTCTCTCTCTTTGCTTTCTGCACTGCTCGCACGCACAGATAGAAGTGTTTGCTAATGGTGTCCCATTGGTTTCTTGTGCCTTGCTTTGTGGGACGTACGGTTCATGTTGTTGATGGTGAACTGCACTGAAACTGGCACTAAGTTGTAGTGAAAAGCCAAGACTGGACTAAGATGGAGCAGCTTGGTTGAGTGCTTCTCTTGGGTTTTACTAAAGTATTCAGACTTGTGGCGTCGTTTTTTTTTTTTATTATTATTCGTCAGATGTCTGAAACCTTTTTAACTGGTGTGTTTACTCCTCCAGTGGTACTTAAATAGATTCTTAAAAGTAAAAGTGTTTTAATTTAATGTGTGGGAATTCAATGTGTGGGAATTATTCTTTAAATTGTAGTTCATTTACCAGACAATGCATTCAAGCGTTTGTGACAGGGGAAGGTTTTTAAGGTTGATCTATTTTCTTTACTCAACATTCTGTTGCCAGTGTTTCTCCTCTTCCTCTTTATTAATGCATTCTCACTTGAATAGGTTAAATGCATCACGGAAGCCTGTTGTCTTTCATCTTTAAATGGTATTGATGCCACTCATCTGAAACTGATTTGCATGGTTATGGTCTATATTTAGGCATTGCTGTTGAGTGTTGTTAGCAATTGCCAAAGGATACTCCATTTTAGAGGCCACTTACAAGTTAGCAAGCTTCACAGAAGCTCAAGTAGTACGCAGTGTCAGACCTCCCCAAAATATTTGAATGCAGAAGATGCAGGTTTTGACAACAGATGGCTCTGAGTGGGCACTTCTACACACACTGACACCTTAATTAACCCATTGCTGTGATTCCAGGCGTGATTCTGGGAAGGCTGCAGTAGGGTACAGGTAATCGGAGAGAGTCGGAAGCATTACCTCACTTTCCTTGCCGCTCACCTTAAGCCAGCGGGAGCTAACGTGTGCCAGGGGAGGGGCACTAAATGGGATTTGTCTGGTGGATTATTGCAGGATCATATGATAATGGGGAAATAGCTGAGCAAGCATGCCTCACTGTCTGAATCAATCTGACCATGTTACATCACGGTAAGTGGATTATGGTGCTTGGCGTTGCCTCTGCTGAAGCCATCACACTGACCCCAATCGTTTCATTATCTTATCCTGTCAGTCATACCTATTGCTTACGAGACGATCTATCTCCCTTCGGTCTGTGAGCTCTTGGTGCTGTCCAGCATTGTGCAGGTGAAACAATAAAGCAAAAGATCTGCTTTGAAAGAAGAGTGACTCCAAGCAGTGGTAAGCATTTGCTTCTGGACGAAGATAAGTCATTGTTTCTGCAGAAAGCTTTGTCCATTTCTGTTTATTGTTTAGTGTGGCAGCTCTGAGAGCCCTTGACCCTGCCTTGCTTCATCAACAGCCAGTCATTCATGTTTAGCCGACTGGCTGTCAGAGGTGGTCATTCAGCACTGAGTGCTCTGGTGGCGAGGAGCCCATTGACTCTCTGAGCAGGGTCTGTGCTCTGTTTGCCCGTTATTTCTTAGCTCGGTTCCAGGCGTGAAATCACCATGGTTACTGTTTCCGTATGTAGGACGGAGGAAGGAGGGAGGTCCTCAAGACTGGGATGAGTCGAATATGTGTGTGTGTGTGTGTGTGTGTTTATATAGCTCACATGCATATCCCCACATATACTCACATACATGATACATGTTGTCAAAAGTGTTATATGTTTCTGTAGCTATCCACCATACAAGGGTTATGTGTGGAGAGATCTTTGATCATGTAGCTGGAGGCATCTCATGAATGTCATAGAAACCCAACATGGTAGCATTACTCTCTTCCAAACCATGCTCACACAGTTAATTACTGACTCAGTGCATTATTCTAGACTGTCAGAACTGATGCTGCTCAGACTCGATTCTCCAGCTGCTTTTCTGTCTCTCTCTCTCTCTCTACGTCTCTCTCTCACTCGGTCTCGGACTCGTTGTCAATTTCAATTGACGTTTAATCCAAATGTGCTTAACTGGGATGACAAAACATTTATTTTTGTATTGCCAAAGCAAACAGAACAGGTTTACATCTAAAGTACAAAGTATGGTTAACATATGCATTGCTCTCTCTCTCTCTCACTCTCTTACCCACTCACTCACGCACACAGTCTTTCTCTTGTGCTCTGACTTTTCCTCCTCATTAGGTCACTGAGCCAGATTTCTCTTTCGTCTGACAGAGCAAGCTAGCTTTCTGTCTCACACTGCTGACATCTGCATACTTACCCTGTCATATTTCAGTTGTGAGGTTGGAGAGGTCAAACGTTTATTTTCCCCTTCAATACACTCTCTCTCTCTGCCTCTCTCAAAGCCACAACAGACTTGCAGTCACATTGACTCATCCAGACAAACCAGAATTGTAAATCAGGTACGTGTCCTTTTGAAGAATAAGACATTGTATTTGAATGGAAGGCACCAAGAAAACATGATGCCATTCCCTTTCTGTTTTCCATGTTACTCCAAGCATCGGGCGGTGGTAGCATAGTGGTTAAGGAACCTTAACAGCTGCCACCATTGTGCCCTTGAGCAAGGCACTTAACATTAAGGTGCTCTAGGGGAGACTGGCCCTGAACAATTGATAGTTGACAAAATGCAAGTTGCTTTGGATAAAAGCGTCTGCTAAATGCATAAATGTAAATAAATAATAATATATAAATGTATAAATAATAAATATATAATATATAAATATATAAATAATAAATAAATGTATTAAGCGTCGACTCACGGGAGGGTTATGGTGACTGTATGCAAAGTGTAGGTGAGCAGCATGTGCATGGCAGGGGGTGGGAGGAGGTACTGCGTTGAAGGCCATCACAACCAAAATTACGTAACAGTCCTTTATTTAAGTTTTTTCATTATAGGTCATCAAATGGGCTTTGTCAACTATACCATAAGGTTTTCTTTTGTCTTTCTTTTTCTCTGTCTCTCTCTCTCTCTCTCTCAACCCCCTCTGACTTGAAAAAAGAAATAAATGGAGTTTTAGCACAGCTTGCAGGGTCCTGTGGTGGGAATAGCAGGTCTCTAAGGCTTTCAGAGCTACTGCACTCACTCCACAGCAAAGTGCTGAAAATAGCCGCATGTGCGCCGAGGCGAGAGGACGAGGGAAACAGAGAGAGGGAGAGGAGCCAGCCGGCCGTGTTATACAACAGAGCGTTCCCGGGTGGGCCCGTCCATGGCAGGCAGACTCAGAAGGACCCCACCACACACACACACACACACACACACACACACACACACACACACACCACACCCCCATTCCTCGCCCCAAAAACCAACCTCATGCATGGACACAGCTATCAAGCATTTTTAGCTCAGAGAAATTGTTCCAGTGTCTCCCTCTGGTATTGAAGAGCTGATTGTGATGGGTGCGAAGTGACGTCACACTCTGTAGCACACAGTAGTTACGTGATAACGGTAATGAAAAGAGAGAACGGCTATTTATTTGAGTTAGATGGAAGCAGGGTGAGGCTGGGCTTAGCTCTGCAATGACAGTCCCTCATAGCTCGGTTTACAGCTTGGCTCACCGTGAAAGTGATTATTTCATAGTGACTGGCCTCTGTGCACCACATTTGTCTCTTTATGTATTAGATCACAGGGAAGTTTTTATGTAAATAAGTTTGAGGCAGAGGACATGAAATTGCGTGATGCAGAAACGGTGTCTGCTGTCCTTGTAGGGTTTTGTTTAGGTGATGCTTTATCATAGAAATTGTGGGCCAAGATGAAAGAGCTCATCCTTTTGGTCAAATATTTTCACACAGCCCTTTTGTCCGTTTTTGCATTTAGAAATATAAATTAGCAGTATGTACTGTTATTATTGACAAGAAACATGTGAGGAAGCTGTGGTGTTTGAAATTTGTACCTCAGATTGTACTTGTAGAGCAACTGTACCTCAAATTTCTGTTCTGCTTTCATGCCATGCACACCATTCAGCAGTCAGACTACATGCAAGGAAATATTCAGGTAAAAGTTTGTGCTATATTAGCAAGGCTTGGATTGGTTATTCCTAAAAAATGACTTCAAAAGGCTTACTTCTGCTTGAAAACAGAATGTTACCATGAAGCATATCTTGGATGCTGTGGGCATGTTTAGTGGCCTCTGCAGACTTGTGGTCAGATGGGCCTTTTGTTACAGTGGTCTTTTTTTTTTACTCCTAGAAAATCACTTTTGATTTTTTATCTCAATTACTTCATCTAGACAGATTTTCAGGAACATGTTAACTCAGTCTTTGTTTAGTCTTTATTCATCTTTTGCATTGTTCTTCATGACAATACATGTCTTTCTGCCTGGAGGTGTTGGTATGAAGGCTGACCTGCAGCATCCATCTATTCATTTCTTTTCTGTTCATTTACCTTGTGTTTTATAGTTGTATGGGTCAGACTTGAATTGTCTGAATGTGTTTATTTCACACAATGATCTGGACACAGATGTTTTAGCCATAAATTGTCATTGTCATTGTTTACATGAGTCACAGAGACTAGCTTTTCACACTGTTTCACACCGTGTACGCCACTGTTGTAACAGTGCTCTACTTGACCTGGCAGTTTCACCACATATGCAGATTTTGATCTATGGCTGTACACCTTGGTTTAAGGATACAGATTTCCTACTGTTAGCATTTCTGGATTGCTCAGCCCTCCCTGCATCCTGGAGAGTATTGATGAGTTATCTTTACAACTTGCTGGTGCTTGGCAACAATGAAGTCAGCAGACAGATTCGTATGACTCATCCTGACCCATCTAAGCTCAGCAAATATCTGAGAGACGTTGGGATCCACCCCAGGAGCTTCTGTCCGCTATGCTGCATCATCAGCACTGCTGTGGAAAAGGTCATGTAGCGGTGCCTCTTGCTGGCTGTCTCTTACTTAGCGGAATGCAGCAATGGCTGAATCCTACTGTCTCTACCAAAGGCCTAAGCCCGCAAAGATATACTGTAACTGATTCATGGTAATTAAGTCTTAAATGGTTCTGGGCTTAGGGATGGGGGGGTGGGGTGATGAGATCCAGCCAATGCTTTTTTTAATTTGTGAAGTAGCCTACAAGGTCCTCGATGTGGTTGATGTGGGCAAAGTGTTAAGTCTTATGTCTAACTTAAGCTAATTTTATAAAATCAGTTTTGCTCATTTAACACCATAGGCAAGACCGTAACTGTAATTAGTGATGAGTCAGTTCAGTGATCCCACAAAACACACTCTAGCTATAGTTTATGCATAAGAACATGTTAAGATTTAGCACATTGCATTTAAAATAGGACCCATAGTGGTTTCAGTGTTTTTGTGTACAAACTAAATGATTGATTGAGATGAGAGAGTTCTGTGTGCTTACAGTGAGTTGACTGATGGATTGAGGTGATGTTTTTATAATTACCTACTGCATTTAATTAATTGTGAAAGGTCCCTTCATGTAAATATGCATTTTTTCCCATGGTTGCACTGATGTGGCTCACTTTATTTAGGTACCACACATAATGTAGATGCTCCCAACATTTTCAATCATCAATGTAATAGTTTGGCTCCAAATGTGAGTATGGGCATGGTCAGAAGTCTGAGTGTGGATAGTCTTGATGTCATTGGCATGAGAAACCAAGAACAGAGTAAGACATGGAAAGAATAGCCTACTAGAAAATTTCAGTAGTGAAAGTATGGCAATATTTGAATGGCAAACGTGCACTGTTCTAATTTTGGAGGTGTGTGCAGTCAAATTGTTTTCACTTCACTTTGACTTTGGAGCCCTGCTACGAGTCCTGCTGAACCACAAAACTCACGCAGAAAGCAAATGGGTAATCCTGCATGTTTTACATACATATTTACAAAAGATCTATTTTTTATGTCCAAATAAATGATTCATTCTGAAGGCTGGCTGGCTCTCTTGGCACTGTTGCCTGGGCCATGTTCTCTGGTCATGTGCTACAAACACTTTAAAAATAGAATTAGATTTCAGCCTTTTACCATGGGAAAATAATTCACTACATTATTATTGCTGTGCAAACCTTTAGTTTTGGAAGTGGTTATAGAACTGTTTCAATTTGATTTAAAGGCTGCTTTAATTAATAACTCGAATAGCCTTTTTTTATCTTGTAAGTTTTATTGAGGATAGAGGCTGGCTGCTCTCCTTTATCAGATGCTCAAGCAGATTTATGGCTCCAATAGCCAGCAGCAGCAGCAGAAACATCCTTCCAAGGTGACTTTGTATCAGGCTCTGTAGACAGATCCACTGCAAACAACACAATGGCTTAACAGTTTGTTCTCTATTTGAATTGAGTTGGACTCAATGACTGTCCTATGCTTTCTGAAATACTGAATTGGAGTGAATGGCTGTCCCATGCTTTTTGAAGTACTCCTGTTCTGTCGTTGTGTTGTGCTATCTGGCTCGGTCTGTCATTCTGTGTCACTCCTAGCAGAAAATAAAAATCTCAAGCTTTCAGTAAGACCTCAGGCACCCCCTTCCCACTTCATAGTAGGTGTGTGGTGGCAGGCAGGCGGTCAGAGCAGTCAGCCTGTTCCATTAGTGATATTGGATAGAAGCTGGCAGTTTGTGTTTACTGACACTTGTAAATTACATTTACCAACCTCAAGAGACATCCGGTATGCAAATGTCACAATCCTGCTGTTTTTGTGGCTCTTGCTGCCTTGTTTGAGGTAGTCAGAAGTGCATGCAGTGCGGTGGCGGACCATTGTGTTGTGTGACGTCTCAGTGGCGTGCCTATGGAGTCCATTCCAGCTCAGGTGTCCCCTGAAGGTTATGTGATCCTGGGCCACGGTGCTCTCTCAGACTGGGTGTTCCATTTCCCCCTGGAGGTAACCAGATCCCCAAGGGGCTGGAGGACAAAGGCCCTGTCGCTCTCCCTGCCATTCACAGCTAGTCTGCTTGTACTGACCATTGGAGATGCTCCATAACTATGACCCCCTCCCTTTCCTTAGTCAACTGATATCACTCATTATAATCCCATATTCATTCATCCTCCACTCCTCACCCAGCTGTCTGCAGCATAGAGACTCCCAAGAGCCTCCTCAAGAAGGCAATACAGAGGAGTTATTAAAAGTTAATCATCATGAAATTGAGATGACCTTGGTGGTTAAGGCATCACAAGCATGAGAATGTCTTTGCTCATCAGAGCTGAGTCCTCATTGAGATACATGCATGTAGTTTTGCTTGCAAACTAGGGCAGGTGTGGGTCGCTGTTCCTGTTTTTTTTAGTGAGTTGTGTGATTCTCATGTGGGGTCCTGCTGTGATGTGTTCACCTGTGTGTTATGCCGTTTCATCTGTGCGTGTGTGTTTGTGTGTGTGTGTGTCTATGTCTGTGTGTTTGTGTTTGCGTGCACTCTCTCTTTTTAAGGTGTGGAGTCTGAAGTTGGAGCAGGAAGTGGAGAAGAACAAGATCCTGACTGAGGCCTTGAAGAACTTGGCCACCGACCACCACAAGCTTGAGCAGTCCCTGAGCAGGGGCAGACAGTCCCCAACCCCGAGCACACTCACTGAGGATGAGTTCTACGATGCAGTCTCTGGTGAGTGACCTCAGGTGACCAGGGCCGCCGTCCCCTTTCTGACCATGGAAACAACCTTGGCTGGTGTCACTCAACTCTGATTACTGATTTGCTTTTTTGTCCACCCAAACTATGATTTGCTTCTATTTCATTAAAACTCCTCACTTTCTGTTTTTTACCCTGCTCTCTGTCTCCTGAATCTTTTTTGAACCACAACCATCTCCTATAAATTAACAATATTGTTGCATATTTGGACATTACAATTAGTTGAATGGACTGTTCACACAATTTTTAAATATAGTGTCGTGCGTTATTCACATTGTTCCTACTAAGGTTCTACTATACAAGCCCATTTGTGCACCAGATGAACAGACACCAATGCACAACACTTTCTTAAGTTTCTGGTGTTACTTGGCTATGCCTCCTTTTAATAAATCATCATTTCTCCCCAGTGTATTACACAGAAGAGGGAATCAGCAGCACCTACATTATAAACTTTTGTGTTAACACTGACACTTGCTCACAGACAGTATTTGAGTAAGTTTAGTATACTGTAAAAATATTCTTGGATATTTCCTGTTTTATTACTAAAATCTACATATTGTTTTGTTTTTGCATTTTACAACATTTTGCTTATTACCTGTGTTTATTTAATGACCCAAGACACATAATATCAGTTCAGTATCAAAAGACATCTTTCCTGTAATTAGAATCCATTGCAGCTAGTCCTGCTTATCCTGTCTATCATCTAAGTCTAAATGTCTATCCAGCCTGTGACTGTGACTTTGGAGTTTTTCCCACATCTGATAAAGCCCCGCAGGCCTAGCTTGTTGTTGGCAGTGGCCTTGTCCCAGGTAACCCAAAAGCTGTGTTTGGGGAGAGCAGACCTATGAGAGGAGAGCAGTCTCTGGTTACCGCGGGCCCTCTGCTGCTGATCTAGAAACAGCTCTCCTTACGGCAGCCCAATAATCTACACCATGATTGGCACAGACAAAAACAACAGGAACAATTCCCTTTCCCCTCATCACTTATGAGGGACGACACCGAGGCTCAGTAGGGGTCTGTTGGAGGAAGTGACATAGCAGGCTGGCATCTGATTGGAACACTATCCTCCCAGGTGGGGTTTCATTGACTGTGGGGAGGGAGGGAGTGGTTGGGAGGGGTGTAATTTTGGCTGCTTGGCTGTGTGCCGTGAGAGACTGCGGTTGCAGGTAGCAGGTGGTGGCTTACGGTGTCGAAGTGAGTGCTCTCTGGCTCGCCCGCTCACTCTCTCTCCCTCGTCCGGCTTGGCAGCGTGTGACCCTGTATGTGCCCGTCTGTGCCTCCCCGCCCCACCCCCGCCACCCTGCAGACAGTGAGTCGGAGCCTTCTCTGAGCGGCTTCCTGACGGTGGCCGGACTGTCCTTCGACGAGGACGCCGAGCTCAAACCCGTCCAGCGCAGCAACGCGGCCGCCGGCCGCCCCAAGGGTCACACCAGGATGTCAAACGGGGGTAACCATGGTAGCGAGAAAGAGCACTGCAACGGAGTCAAGAGGCACAGGTGAGCCTGCTGGCCACTACTGCATCACAATAAGGTGCTTGTAGGACTAAATGCCTCTGTTGGTCCTGATGCTGTTGACCATAATGAAATCATTCTAAGGAATATACTTGTTATGTCTTAAAAACAAAATTAGTCTTGTGCTTATTTCTCACAGTTTCACAGTTGCATTTCCAAGACAAAAGAAGTGTGGAAATGATGTACCTGTAGATTTCACAGATTTTATCTTACTATTTAGTCTGCAGTAGTGCGTAGAAACTCATCTAAGTGCTGCAAATGCTGAACTACCAGTAATCTGACACCACCTTTCCAGCTCCTGTTTGCATCTCTTATTTTTGCCAGTTGCGGCTTTGTGTGTGTGTATGTGTGTGTGTGTGTGTGAACCCCAGAGAAATGCTCTCTGTGTTTTCCCAGCAGAGCAGGAAGAGGTTTGTGTTTGTGTTGGTGGCTATGCCCCCTCTCTACACTACCTTCTTGCTGTGTGTGTGTGTGTGTGTGTGGAGACTAGGAGCATCGTTCAGTCAATTCCATATTAATCCGGTGAGCAAGCAGTGAATTATTTAGAGTGCTTGTTTAGCGTCAGACTGGGTGGATGGAGACTTGGCAAGACACAGGAAGAAAGAGAAGGAGAGAGAGAATGAGTGTGTGTGTGTGTGTGTGTGTGTGTGTGTGTGAGAGAGAGAGAGAGAGGCAGGGAGGGAGAGAGAAGTGGTTGAAAGTTTGATGAAAAGGCTCCCTTTGTACTACTGTAAATCCTGTCATTCTGTGCTGATATCCCATGCTGATAGATGAATAGAGGATGTGGCTTTGTTGTGCTTTGAGAAATCATTCTCCGCTGTTGAGTTTCTCTTCTATGCAGTGCACTTCTGATTTTCGAAGCACTTTGTAAGCGCTTTGTTGTTTGTATTTTGTTTTGTTTATTGTTTTTTTGCTTCATTAGGGACTCTGGACTGCTTTAGTGCTTTTCACACTCCAATCATTTTTACCATTTAATAACTTATGAGTTTTTGAGGTTCAAATTCCCTGGCTTCTTTTCTCTCTCCCTCTCTCCCACTCTCTCTCTCCCGAGTTGACTTCAGCTCATTCACAGATCCCCATGAAATCCACATTCTCTCTCATGAGAGCTGGGAAACCATGGATAGACTACTCATTAGCTTGAGTGTCGTATGTCTCTTGCCAGGGATCAGACACTACTGGTGCTCTTACCTGAACATGGAATGATAATTCACTGTAGAAGTAGAGCAGTGAGGTCTTTAATTAGCCACTGCCACAGCTTGGCTTAAGGAAAGAGAGATTGCTTGAACAAACTTTATGTACACTCTCAAGCCAATGCATGTCATGCAACCAAGATGTCTGTGACTTTTGTTTGGCTGGTGTATTGACGGAATAGCATCTGTCTGTTATAAGGTATATTACAGTCATGAATGGGCAAATTGCCTTCCCGAAGCAATTTTGCAAAAATTTGGGAGCCTAGGAACCAGAACCACATCAATCAAGACTGGGTGAGGGTCTGACAATGAGCGATTGACCTTAACCAACACATTATTTGAAGTTCAATTGAAACATTAAACAAAAACTCTTTCAAAGGGCAGCAAATGCATCATTAATGTGAACACTGGTTTTAAGTGCAGCTGTATATTCAGTTTGAATGAAAATGCTCATCCATAGTTAAACCATAGACAGTAATGCAAATAGCGTTGGTTGCAAATCATATGAAGCCTTGCAGTCAGACAGTCCAGAACGGATTTAAAAGCCTCTCATTATATATAGGTGTGATTATAATAATGCTATTAATATTGTCCATTTTACTAATCCAATGGCGAAGTCTATTGGTACAGGTCTTCAAAGTATACATGTAGGTCTATAGCCTAGCCTGCTGGTAAGTTGCAGCAGAGGACATGGTTCACAAATTGCCCACAATCCCAAAAGTCCAGGCAAAAATCTGTTTGCACTGTGCTGAAAGAAAAAACAGAGTGAACAATGGGGATTGGTGGACCTCTAGCATTAGTGCTGAGCTTGTTGAGTTCAGGCTATGAGGGCATGGATATTCTGCTCTGGTCATAATGGCATTGCAAGAAAAATTAACAAAGGATCAGTCAACATGATTAAAAAAAATAGGTTAACTTTATTAGGTTACGTTCATGTAGTTCATGATGTTGTATAACTGTAAGAGATGCCACTGTCCCTAACACTGCACACTTACCAATGAGGTGCATAAGAATTCAGCCCCTCTCCTTACCTGCAATTTTTTTGTTTTTTGTTTTTTTGTTGTTTGTTTGAACATCCTGTATTTTCCTGGATCCCTTTAGCCATTCCCATATGTACAAGTCCTACTGGAAACATATATGATTCTCATCAGTCTTAAAGAAATAATAAGGGCCATGTAAATCATAAGTCCATGTACAGTATATATCATTTGTATAATCCCAGCCAGCCCCTCTATGTGGCTTGTCAAGCCATTTAAAATTGACATAAGCATGAATATCCTTATAAAAAATATGCACAGCTTGTTGTGCCTTAGGCCTGGACTAAAGTGTGTTACATCACTGCATTTTGCTAATACACACACACAAGTGCTCATACTGTGCTTGTGGCTCTCTCCTCCCCCCAGTAGGGCATGTCTGCCTGCTCCGATGTTCTCCAGGAACGACGTCAGCATCTGGAGCATCCTGAAGAAATGCATCGGGATGGTGAGCTCAAACTCAGCCTTTATTTCTCAACAGTCCTCGCTGGCTCGTGACTTACATCCCCATAAATAATACAGGCCTTACAGGCCAGAAACCCCTTTTATACATCATTAATCAGACTTACTTAAGCATACAGTTGGCCTTGCATTTAATTGTACTTTCACAGAGCCTGATGACTAATCGCCTCAGTTAAATACTATACTCCATCAGCTAACATCTGCTTGCCTAGATCTGCTGTCAAGAGCTCCTGGCGATTTTGAACTATATGTTTCAAGAGTGTATAGTTCTTTAGTGGTCCACTTGGGATAGTTCATTCTGTGGGCTTGTGTTAAATCTTAAATATTCACCTTTGAATATTCATTCATATATATCTATATCTATATCTATCTATCTCTATCTATCTATCTATCTATCTACACACACACAACATTTCTCTGTGTATGTACATCTGTATGTATGTACAGACATTGGTTCATTCAGTCCTGAAGGAGTGTTTTACTCGTATATCTGTGTCAATATCTTTCAGGAGCTGTCTAAAATCGCCATGCCAGTGGTGTTCAATGAGCCGCTGAGCTTCCTGCAGCGGCTGACGGAGTACATGGAGCACACATACCTCATCCACCAGGCCAACACGTCCACGGATTCCATCGAGAGGATGAAGGTCAGTACACAGAACTGTCATTTCTCAGCAGAGAGGGTCAATCTACTGCAGGGATTTGCCTTGGTGAGAATCACTTCGCAAGTCTGTTGCGAGATAAAGTCTCATGGAGCAACGTTTGTTTGTGACAGCTTGCGTAATGAATGTTAAAAGCCCTACCTGGCACAAAACACAGAGGCAGACACGTCATCTGTTTTCCCTGTCCCAGCTGGGTTGGCACGAGCCCACACTTTGCATGCATGCTTTGGGAGCACTGCTGTAGCACAGAATGGCCCAGACACGCCCACAAGGGAGCTGGGAACTCGTAAAATATTCAGTGGCATTTTTATTCTGATGGGTGAGAATTATGCAAGCGGTGACAATGACAGCCGTGGGGTTGCTGCTGATGACGGCTTGCGTTTGTGCCTGTGTGCTAGTGTGTGGCGGCGTTCGCTGTCTCGGCGGTGGCATCCCAGTGGGAAAGAACCGGGAAGCCCTTCAACCCTCTGCTGGGGGAGACCTATGAGCTTGTCAGGTGAAAGTCACACCGACGAGTCACAAATCACTAGTTACATGTACATGAGGCAGACACTTTTATTCAACATGACTTACAACATACAGCAGGCAGTATTCTGTTCTGAATTTGACATTTTGACAAACTAACAACCTTCATTTTTTCTGTGACGATGTCCCGTCTCAACCCAGAGAGGACCTGGGCTTCAGGTGGATGTCGGAGCAGGTTAGCCACCACCCTCCAGTCAGTGCCTTCCACGCTGAAGGGCTGGAGAATGACTTTGTTTTCCATGGTACCATCTACCCCAAACTCAAGTTCTGGGGCAAGAGTGTGGAGGCTGAACCCAAAGGCACCATCACGCTGGAGCTGCCCAAGTGAGTTTTCTCTCTGGGTTGGTTTTCACCTGGCTTCAACTACAGTGTGCTGTGCGTTTGCACTCATTGACCATTGCTCTGTGTTTCCTGAGGTGTTCTTTGAATATGAATGTGAATACGTCCTCCACAGACACAAAGAATCCTATACCTGGACCAACCCCACGTGCTGCGTCCATAACATCATCGTAGGCCAGCTGTGGATCGAGCAGTATGGGAATGTGGAGGTCATGAATCACACGTAAGAACGGCATTCTCGTCTGCATCATCTTGTAGCGTCTGTGAGCGCCAACTCGCTGTATGTGTGAAAGTGATAAAACAAGCTTGTGCAACAAGTTGCTTGACTAATGGATGTTTTGGTTGAACAGAACTGGAGAGAAATGCTGTCTGAACTTTAAACCCTGTGGTATTTTTGGAAAAGAACTCCACAAAGTTGAAGGCTATATTTACGACAAAAGGTAACTTTCATAAAATGATTTCAGTTCATTTTCCTTCATTTAAGTCTAACGTTATATTAAGTATTAAATATACTTGATTTCAATTCATTCATTTTCATTTAGAAACTTATTGGCGCAATTTCTTTATTGTGTATTAGTTGTTAACAGAAAAGTATGTATAGGCAATAGGCAAACAATGTTATAAAAGCAGGAGAAATATAAGAACAATAAAAAAAAAAAAGACAACAAACTTAAGAAAATGGTACCAAACTATACATGATGCATTTCTTCTATGCACTTCGTCTGTGCAGCAAGAAGAAGATCTGTGCCATCTATGGCAAGTGGACAGAGTGTCTGTACACAGTGGACCCAGCCACGTTTGATGCCCACAAGAAAGCTGACAAGAAGAACGTAGAGGACAAGAAGAGCAGCAAACAGGTAGTCCACAGTACAGATTTCTAGCAATGAAGAAGAAAACTGTTCTCTCTGTGTGTGTGTGTGTGTGTGTGTGTGTGTGTGTGAGAGAGAGAGAGAGAGAGAGAGAGAAGGAGGAAGACAGTGAGAATGTGTGCAAAATTATCATTATCAATTATCATCAAAATACACTGTCATTGTGCATTGCTCCCCTGATATGCCTACAGAACACTGTGGATGAGGAGCCAGAGGAGATGCCTCCCCCAGACGCAGAGACGGTTCAGGTCATCCCCGGCAGTGAGCTGGTCTGGAGAATATGCCCCCGACCAGAGAACTCAGCCCAGGTAACTTACACACACTCGGCCATTACCCACCAGTAGATGCACTGATGACTCTCACTGTCCACAATACCCACGCATCTTGTATGTGTTGAGCTCATTTTTGTCCTTGTGATGTGTTGTATTTGTTTAATGATGGATTTAGTGACTACAGGCTGGTAGCGATTCTCTAGGAAAAAAAAAATGCTTTTGCAAGACTGTTAGTTGTTCTTTTCCACAGTTCTACGCCTTCTCGACGTTTGCCATGCAACTGAATGAACTGGAGAAGGACATGGAGGGAGTCCTGCCCAGGACAGACTGCCGCCTCCGACCAGACATCCGTGCAATGGAGAATGGAGACATAGGTCAGGATACTTGGATCTGCTCTCTGCACACTTCCTCAACAAACGGCAACAAACCTTAAAGGAAAAATCCAGAGTCTGTCTGCCCATATCCCTGTTCTTTGAGGCTGCCGAGTGCTATTGGTGGACATAAGAATGACAGCATGTAGTACAACATAGACTTTGCATAGAATTTGCAAACTGCCAGCTAGTGCTTACTGACAGGAAAACAAAACGAAACACAGTTAGCAGTGGCTGCCATTTTGCTATGTGGTCTTCGTTGTACCAAATTCTGTCATTCTCATACCTATCAACATCATTTGGCAACGTGAAACAAGGCTACTGGTTGATTCATTCCAGGCATTCCCTTTTAACATTTAGAATGTTTAGAATACCAACTAATATTCCAGATTCCACTCTGTCCAGACTGTAATGGAAAATGGGGTGGTGGTAGTTGTGTGTTCCCCAGCTGCCACCATTGTGTCCTTGAGCAAGGCACTTAATCCTAAATTGTTGTAGGGGAGATTGCCCCTGAGCAATTGATAGTTAAAAAAAAATGTATGTCGCTTTGGATAAAAGCATCTGCTAAATGCATATATGTATGCATGTATGAAAAGAATGCCTTTTGGACAAGTGATGCCCAAACATCCAACAGAGCACTCTAGACACCATCATCTGCAGACAACTTTAGACGTAGACCTAATGTCTGATAATGTGTGTTATAAAGAATGCCATGAATGGCCGTTGATTGCAAACAAATGCTTCATACAATCTCTCCCTGATTGGCCATCTAAATCAGTGTGTGATGCTCTTTCAGATCTTGCCAGTGCTGAGAAGAAGAGGCTGGAAGAGAAACAACGAGCAGCACGGAAAAGCCGCTCCAAATCTAACGATGAGTGGAAGACCAGGTTAGTGTGAGTTTCCTGCTGCTGTGTGAGGGACTTTAGTCTGAAAGTCAGCTCTTTCCATATAACACATAATGAGCAATGGTTTTAATTAATTAATGCCAAAAATGAATGGCTTTGGCATGCTCAGGTGAATGCAAGATAATTAAATTGAGTGAGCCAGCAGTTTACATTCTTATGTTCAGTATCTTGTAGCTATATTACTATATCTCTACTGTCACTAATCATACAATAGACACTGGTTTCATTTACTTCTATTGAACAATAAATTGATCCAGTAGTGTGAATTGAGGTGAACTGTTGGCTGTTGTATATCGGTGGCAGCTTAGATCTTGTCTTGTCACCCTGTCTTGCATTGGCTGCTTGTCGGGTCTGAGAAGAAACCCTGCCCTCGGCCCAAGGTTTGACTTGAGCTACAGTCACTTTGAGCCCCACATAGACTTGATTGCAGTGTTTTCTAGTGTGAATTATGTTTAGCACCTCCCATAGGATAGCAAAAGACCTGCATTAAAAAATAAATAAATAAAATAAAAGTCTTAGTCATGCTGCTTGCGTTTTTTCACAGTGTGCTTTTGTGTGGGCTCTGTCTTAGTGTGCAGTGACAACAATGACTTTTTCACCATCAAATTAAGAGTTTGTTTTGTTTGTTTTCCTTTTTCTTTTGATTTTTTTCCTCAGGTGGTTTCATCAGGGACCAAACCCTCACAACGGAGCTCAGGACTGGCTCTACACCAACGGCTACTGGGACAGAGACTACACTCAGATCCCTGACATCTACTAACAAATTTCCTCCCACAGTGTATAGGCGTCCACTCTGCTCACACACTCTAGAGTGAACTGAAAAATTACAAGAGGATTAGATAAAATGAAGGAAATCTGACTGGCTGAACAGATCAACTCAGGCAATGTAGAACTTTCAAGGTTAAACTGTAGCTGGTTTTACCCACAGTGATGGTTGGTGAGAGTGAAGGACCATGCACACCATCCATAGCCTATAATGGTCTTCCTTAAAGCACAAACATTGGGCCTTCAGTGTGATTTGTTTGCTGTAATTTAGCAAGCTAATTTCAATTTACCTCCTAAAATAGGTCTGTTCTGAAACTGCAGACTGTTAAAGTTTTTCAGTTTGTTTTTTTGCTTGCTTTTTATTTTTGTTCACTTTTTTATTTTACTTTTTGAAATGACTTCAGCAGAATGTGAGTAAAAACATTATTTATTACTTTCCTTCTCCATTGTCCTCTTCACCCTACACACGACAGGGATAACTTGTACAGTTTTACTTGAACTCTCTCTCTCCTCTCTGTATGCCATTTGACAAAAGGTGACAGACATGTTACTGCAGCTCAAGGCTGTTGTCAAACTCTGAAGTTTTAAAAATAATGTAGCTACTAGACTGTTACATAGATGTATATCTTTACATGTATTCTCCAGAAAGGAGTTAGGTAATTAGCAAGTGCTAGTTTTGTAGGCTGACTCTGGTCAGCACTGTCTCAAAGTCTTAAAATCACGTTCAGTTGTATATTTTTTCCAGATGTCTTATTTAATGGCGCATGTACACAGGTTGTTTATACACAGAGGACCATCGATTCTTGTCCTAGATTCAGTAGCTTTTTTGTCTAATGGCACAGTTAGTATTTCTTTGTGCAGTTTTATCATAAGATGAGAGTTGTGTGTGTAACTGCGTGTGAGTGCATACGTGTGGGTACATCACTGCATTTATCTCATTTATGACTTTGAATCTCATACATATCATATTTTCAGCCTTCAGCTGTTAGTCAAGATTTTAAATATGCCATTGATAGAGTAATGAATAGGCGTAGTGCAGACTCAGAAGTGTAAATGCTTTAGATCTCTGTAGACTCAGTCCTACTCCTTAAATAGAGAATGACTGTTATTAACTGCATCAGAAGAAGTTATGATACTGTAATTTGATGGCTCAAAGATATGCTGACCAATTACCACATGGAGAAATTCTGCAGCTGTGTAATAATATGAATTAGTTGGATGAAATGCTAAGTAAAATATGACACCCCACCACCACCCATAACCTTTTCTAACCCTCCAAAAAAGGTCTAAGTTCTCTGCCTGTCTTTGGACACTCATTTTTACCTTTACTATGCAAACATGTATTGCACACACAGCTCTCCTCTGACTCCCTCTGGTGGCTCTTGTGACAGCACAGGCATCTATGTCTTGACATGTAGCTGCTGAGTAACATGTTCATAAATTGTACTATAAATATTAGATGTGGCCTTTGTGGCCTGAAACTTGTTTGTTCGTACTTTATCTCATTCTTTGTCAATATTATGTAAACAAGGCATTTCTATCATTGCTAAATAAAGGCTTAATATTAACTTTATCCGTCTTTGTGTTGTTGAATTTGACAAGCCATTAGCCATTTCAGAATAAATTGTGCATCTGCATTAGATTTATTAACCACTGTCGGGGAGGCTCAGCCTGGTGAATACGTGTAAATCTTGGTGGGTATAATCTCACTTCTCCTTGCTCTGGTCAGGGCAGTGTGTGGCAATTCGAAGCACAGCTGGCGAATAGAGGGTACAACCCTCATCACTAGTGAGCTGCAGGAACTGGGCCTGACCGTTCCCACTACGAATGCCACTGGCTGGCTGGAGGCTGGCTGAAGGGATGGAAAGGGACAGGAGCCCCGCTGCATCGTCCCATCTCACCCTGGCTGACTGAGCAGGACCCCCAGGAGACCCCAGCAGAGGCCTCGCCTGTTTAGTCCTGTCGTCAATGCACAATAGGAAATTAGGCAGGCTAATTTCCACATTGTCCATGTTCAGGAGCGACGCAGAGGGGCAAACTGAGCCAGTGGCTGCCTTGGCTGAGGGGGACGTGGGTTGGGCTCTTTGATGGTGTACCTGGTGATCAGGATGCTGGACAGTCCCCTCCTGAGCCCCTCCAGGGGCCTGACAGAGGTCATGGGTGGAGGGCTGGGGTGACTTTTCGGCCATGAGGACGTAGCCAGGCCCAAAGGCACGGATGTAAGCGCTGCCATTGAAAGGCGGCTGGGACAGGATGTGGGTACAAAGCGTGCCCTCATCGCTGCTGTGGGGCAAGTGGTATAGAGTCCAAACCTGATTGACTGAGCTCTTGAGAACAGGACTGGTGCAAGTTCCTGGTCCAGTCACAGGATCTGGAATGTGTTCTTTTTGCTTCTCATCTGAAAAGGAATATCAAGTCAATCTGAACCAGAAAACCAAATGGCATCAATCAATCTGAAAACTATTTATATAATCACTTTCGTTTATGTACTTATTTCTGTACCACATGTTGAATTTGGTGTTTATATCGAAGTGTAATTTACTGTTATAACTGTGGCTTTCGGGTCAGAAAGGGTTATTAATATATTTCACAATGAGCTAAAACTACCACACCTTGAGTACTTTCAGTCTGTATGCTCTTTGTTGGTTGAGCTGTTGTCTCATCTCCAGAGCCGGGGAGGTCTGGGATCTGGCTGCCTGAGGCAGTGCTGGCATGCACAAAACCTGTACCAAACCACAACAAATAATACAGCATCTGGAATTTGGCAGTCTACTGTTGTATCCTGTCAATTATGTAATAGATAACACTATGTAATTTTAAATTAGTAACTGATTTAGAGTTTACTGTAATTTATCCAGTTGAATGTGGTTTTAACAAAACACTGCTGGTAAAAGGCATTACCTAACACAGTGGAGGCTCTTGGAGAAATTACTGGAGATGTCCCCTTATCTGTTGTTCCTCTGGATATGCTCGCATTGTCGTCCTGACTGGAAACTGTAGCCAATGCTGCATTACTTGAATTGGTGGCATCCAGTACACTTGGATGTTCCATAGTAGTAGAGGATATCTGAGCAGGTGCATCTACTGAGAGCCCTGCTATTCTCTTCTCAGAGAGGACCTGTCTGAGGGGTGATGGCTCTAAGATGTCATCCACCTGATCAGAGGTCCCAGAGAACAAACTGAATTCATCTGTGACTGTCCCTGTGTTGTCACTCATATTCTCCTGTCGGGATCCTGAGGCTGACCCGCTGTAGTCTATACTGCCTTCTGCTGGCTGCTTTGGAAACTCTTCTGTGATGTCTCCTGTACACCTAATTGAAAATGCCTCAATCTCTGCTATTTCAACCTTGTCCATTTCTGTGCTTTCAAACAGACCGCCCTTTAATATGCATCCTTCCCTATCAGAAGAATCAGTTTCGTCATTAACCACAGCTAAAATGGCAGGAACTTCATCACCTGATGGCTGCTGGGCTGCTGCTTCTTCTCTTTCCAGCCCAGTGTGGTGAGGAGTAACAGTCTGCAACTGCAATAATGCAGTCTGAGATTCCTCTGCAACAGCAACCAACACATTGCTATTAACTACATATGTACAGTAAGTGTGAATGTAAATGCCATCAGTCAGGTTACAGAATATGTTACAAAAAAACCCCAACTTATTATTCAGTCTTTGCACTGCACTCTAGACTAGTGTTTCACACATGAATATTACCTGGTTCTGGACAGGTGACTGGAGAAAGTGCAGGTGACACATCTGTCTGCAGTGTCTGTGGCGCTGCTGCTGTCTCAGTACTCTCACTCAAGTTGTCCACACAGGACCTGCTGGCAAGGTTTGTGCTGTCCACATTCTCTTTTGTTAGCTCCGAAATGAACCTTTCTGCAGTGGCAGTGACAGACATTACATCCTCTTGGAACACGTTCTCTGCTCTTTCTGGACACTGAGGGTTGGATCTTACTGAGTTTTCATCTGGTGCTGTGTCAGTAATCTCAGTAAAATTCTCACAGGAAATGCAGACAGGGCTTCTGCTGTGCATGTTCTCATCAACTGGTTCTAAAGCTAAACTTTTTGTTGTTCCAAAATAAACTGGTGGCATGGAATCCACAACATCTTGGAGCATATTTTCTGCTCTTTCCAGACATTCAGTGTTGTCACTCTCTAAGCTTTCAGCCTGTAAAACCAGTTCTACAGTGGTAGTAGTATTGAGACCAGATGGTTGTTGTGCTGTTGTGTTTTCATCTCTCTGTTCAGCATAGTGTGGCGAAACTGCCTCACGTGGCATTGAAACAGTGTTGCCTGCATTCCGATCATCCTCTTCAGTGGCACTTGTCAGACCAATGTGCTCATTGAGTGAGTCGGATGTTTCCCAAGGCTGATGTTGACTGAAAGGTGGCTGTTCAGAGTAGTCTACCAAAGCCTCAAGTATTGCCTCCACTATATTCAAACGATCTGTATCAGCAAGTTCACTTGTGTTCATGGGAGTAGGACTTTCCATTGGTGTTACAAAAACCATGCTTTCCTCTGGTGTCCGTAAAAGAAGCGGATCAGAGTTGTCTGCTAAAGACTGATGCATTTCCTTGGCAAGATTCAAATGATCGGCATCAACCATCTCACTTGTGTTCATATGACCAGGGCTTTCCACAAGAACAGATGGTTCTTGTGCTGCTGTGTCTTCTTCTCTTTCAGTGTTGTCACTTCCTGAGCTTTCAGCCGGTAATACTGATTCAGGGGTAGCAGTACTAAGAGCATCCTCAACAGATAGTTGCTGTAGTATTGTGTTTTCACCTTTCTGTACAATGCACTGTGGTGAAACTCTCTCACATGGCACGGATGCAGTGTTGCTTGTATTAGGACCTTCCTTATCAGCAGTTCTTTTTAGACCAGTGTGCTCATTGACTGAGTCTAATGTTTCCCCAGGTTGATGTTGATGCAGTGGGGGCTCAGAGTAGTCTGTCGAAGCCTCACATATTCCCTTGACTAAATGTGAATGATCTGCATCATCAGCAAGTTCACTTCTGTTCATCTCAATAGGATTTTTCACCAGCGTCACAAAAACCATGTTTTCCTTCGGTGCATGTGGAGGTGAATTTCCCAGTCTGTTGACATCCTCTCTTTCGTCGCTTTCCGTTCTGTCTCTGCCAGAGTATTCAGCAGGTAATACTGACACGCCAGCAACTGCAGCACCAACAAGAGTTTCTCGAACAGACTGTTCTTGAGTTGTTGTCCCCTCTCTCTCCTCAGCGCAGGCCAGATACACTCTTTCAGGCATCGGCCTAACAGCCTGAGATATGTCTGTTAGACAAACATTCTCTAGGTAAATACAAACAACATTAAAAACAAAGCACATTACATTGCAATGGGTTAGAGTTTTATGCAGCACAATCTTTGGACTGATTTTAAACCAATAATTATTATAAGATAAATGATTAGATAGAAATGATTAATGCTTAAGATGTGGGCATTTATTTACCTGCTGAATGAGAAGAGTGTGAAGAGACAACCTGTGATTCATCCACTTTCCTTGTGGCTCCATCTGCAGCAGTCACACCATGAGATGAAGTAATAATTGACCCCAAACACATGTTGAATAAACATGACAACAACATCGAATTAACCAAAGGAGCCCACCTGACTCAGTCTGTAGATACATTCGGGGAGGAGTGTCCCTTTTAGTTAGCTCTCCAACAGCTGGCAGACTTTCACAAGACTCTTTGTTGTCCAAAACTCCCACTACCTCAGCTAAACATTCTTCAGACAATTGTTCTACTCCGGATTTGAATTTCGCTGGTAATACAGCACTGTCCACTGTTCCTGCTATCAGTGGCATTAGTTCTACAGACAGATCATTAGAGCTCATGGGAAGTGAATCAGATTTTGCTGCACTCTCAGATACTTGTTCAATTGAGCTAATAGTTGTGTTATCCTCCGCATGTTCCGTTGGATCTTCAATATCGCCAGTTGTTGTGATGTCCGATGCATGCTTAGGTGGACATTGGTTATCACATGTTACTGTGATGTCATTTCTTGCTTTCTCTGCTGAAACTGGACATGCTATGACTTTGAAACATATGAATCAAAAAGTCAAATCAATCTTGATTGTGCATAATATTTACTTGCAACATAAACCATGTTAACAGACACAAAATACCTGTTACAGATGTCACTGGAGATATTATGGGTGACATATCTTTGTCTGATTCCTCTGATCTGTCATCTGCCTTTTCAACACTATCATCAGTTTTCACCATATGTGCTGAGAACACCTTCACCAAGCTTCGTTTTGATGATATTTTCATAATTTTTAATGGCTCTTGGGATGCTTTGAGGAATACCGTAATAACATAAATGGCTTTTAATATCTTTCAAATATAATTTATTATTGACAATAGCCTACTGATCATAATACTGTGAAAGTCTGTGCAGGTGTGTGTGTGTGTGTGTGCGTCTTTATGAAAGGCCTACCTGCTATTTTTAGTGTTTCTGCATGCTCCTCCACCTGTCCTGTACTCTGTTGTGCTGTTAAGGTAAGAGGCTTGTCTACTGTCTCTGAATTCTGCAGCTCACCACAGTCTGCACCCACTGGAGACTGTGGAGGAAGACGATCTTCCTTGGATGGAACTCTTTCAAACACCACTATTCCACCTGAGTCCGAGTCCGAGTACATCCCGAGACACCAGTCCTCTGTCCCTTCTACATCAGTCAAAGATGGTGTCCGACTAGTCGTGCTAGACCTCACAGAGGAAGCTGAAGACGGGCGGCTGTCACAGTGGAACACTATTGCACCTGGAAGGTTCTCTGAGTGAACTATGATGACATCAGCTGGCGGTGCCCTCGCGGAATCGATTAGGACAGTGCTCTGGATCTCTGGGAAGTTGCACCTTGATGGAACCCTCTGGAAGACTGCTGATTGAACCCTGGCTAAAGGAGGGTCATTGGGGGTGTCTAGACTCTCAGGGCATGCCAGGAAGGGCTGAACTGTACACTCACTGACAGCCAAGACATCCGCCAGACGACAGCTAAGTCGGCTCACAGACTCAGTGGTGAATGGGTCCTGATACATCTCTGCAGGCTCTCCACAGGGTAGCCTGACGGGAGCTGCATCTGGGGAACCTTGCCATTTTTTCTTTGTAACTTGGCCATGCTCTAAGTGACATTGAAAACATTACACATTTGTAACATTTGTAAAAATAATAATAATAATATACAGTAAAAAAAAATCTGAAGGAAGTGTGTTGATAGGATAGATGGCTGAACGAGAATTGACATATTTGTCGGAGATAGATTTAAAAAAAAAAAAAAAGTGACCTTACCTCGCATTTTCTGGTAAACATGTATTACTTTTCTGAGGTCGCGAGACGTAGCATCTGTTCGTGATAATTTGTACACACAGAAGATTTAGTTAGGCCGATTGGATATGTGGACATGCCAAACACGTAGTTCACAAAACTAGTCTACACTAATATAAGCACTGGCTCTGCTTTTGTTGTTCAACTTGAAAATTAAATGAGAGATGAAAGAATGACAAATGACAGAAGTAATAGGTCTTTCTCATAGTCCTGTTCACAACTTACAGTCTCTGTGCTCTAAAAGGTCCTTGCAATACGCAGCGATAAACAGTTGTATATGCTGCGGGTCCTCAATTCTTATTGCACGACACACGCATTCTAGTAGGCTTTTCAGACCATACGGAATTAAGAGTGTCGGGCGGGAGACATTCCAGCACGCCATCTGGTCAGGCACCGAAAACAGTAAAAACACTTACATATAGGATTACATTATACGAGTTTTTGAACGTCAATTCTATGCTGCATTTCATAAAGACATGGGCCTACTTTGATGGGACGAGCTTCTCCACCGAGGACTACAAGACGCTGTGCTCCTCTTATAGAACTAATAAAGTCTGTCGCTATCGCCTACGTCACAATTCTACATCGCTGGGATTATTTTCACTCGTTGGTGATGAGGAATGCTTTTAATACTAGGCCTACATTAATCCAATGGGAAGCTATGTTTTTGTAATCTCTGTAATAATGGTCTATCTAATCAGATTGTCTTTATATTAAGAGGTTAGTCAAAAAAATAAAGGCAACAGTGGGGTCGACCATTATATAGTTTATTATATTAATCAGAAAAATCTTTATCCACTTGTCTTCTTACAATCTTCTGAATCCATCTCTGCAAACTAGATCTGTGAGAGAGACTGAGAGAGGTATTAAAATATATTAGGCTACTGATGTGTCTCATATTACAGTGACACTGTGTATATTGAGGCCATTTGAATTTTAAA
Organism: Tenualosa thibaudeaui; assembly: GCA_027481765.1. Lineage (NCBI taxonomy): Eukaryota > Metazoa > Chordata > Actinopteri > Clupeiformes > Clupeidae > Tenualosa > Tenualosa thibaudeaui. The sequence goes on along the minus strand of JAIFZK010000017.1, from coordinate 633,188 downwards.
TTATAACAATTAAAACCAATTAACAGCAAGTCTCCAGGGCATATTTAACTAACGAATAAACGTTTTATTAAAATTTAGACTGTAATTAATTACTAGTTTTATTAAATGTCTCACAATTTTTGTTTAACTCTTATGATTGATGGCTTAAAACATAAGTACACTTTAAGATTAATTTGATTAGGATGTTTAATTCAATTATGAAAAAGTATAAGCTACATATGTACATACATGCATGGAGCAAGTATTCCAATTTTTTTTCACAAGTACTTGTATCGTACCTGCTGATTAACACTGGGGATGAATGTGACAATTTGGACTGTACGAGGACCTCCTGTTTTGGAGGTTAAAGAATGGCATTTCACCTTCCCTCGGAGGTATGGATCCAGAATGAAATGAAGCACAACCTAATACAGGGGGGTACAGAGGCCTGGGAAATCCTGTGGAGGACTGTTCATCCACAGGTAACAGGACAGGGTCAGGGTTATCACCAGTGGAGTCAGAACTAATGGGGCCATTTTGGCATGGGGAGCATGGAACTTGGCTGGGAGCACACGCCCTCAAAGGACAGCCAAGTGGGCCAGCATGGTATCTCCTGGGCATTGCTGGTTCCCCCCGCCCCAAATTGGGCCACATGAAACATGGACAAGGTGGACCCCAAGAGAATAGCCCCAGGGTGGGCCAAAAAGGGTAAGGGGACAAATGTGGAGGACGTGGGAACCACACGGGTCCCGGGGGATGCCATCCATAAGGCCCACAGTGGGGCCTACATGGAACGTGGCAGCAGTGGACTTCGGATTGCTGGCACCAGGGCGGTCCAGATGGGCCAGTCTGAGTTTCAGGCTGTAGCTGTGGCTGTGGTTGAGACTGACCACTGTTAGGGGAAGGGGGAGGGCTGTCCCCATCTCTGTTGACTCTGAGAGCCCACCTCTTTCTGTCATCTGTGGTGCTTTGGCTGGTGCCCAAAGAACTTTCCTTGAGCTGGGAGGAGAGTTGCTCCATGACAGTCTCTGTCCAAAAAACAAAAGATATTATCCATGGGAACAAATATCAAACAATGAGTATTGCATAAGTATTACACAGTGAGAACACATCCTTTTTATGAACTGACTCTCATCTGTTTTGGCTTCAGCTGGATTGTTCTGGGCAGCCATTGTTGTGGAACAAGCTGAGATTTTCGCTTCCTGTTGTGCACTGATGGTATTAATATGGTTCCTAGGGGGATCTTTGAGTGGATGGACACAGGCGGTGGCGGTGGTGCCTTTTGCTCCGGGATTCAGAGCCTGTTCTGGAGATTCTGAAAGTCTTGTTTTTCGTACTGACTTAGAGACCTTAGGTTGAGATTGGGCTGACTTCACTTGTATCTTTACTTCATCTACCTGGTTGACCTCTTTAACTGACACATCATTCTGCATTTTAGGCTGGGCACTGGCATATGTTCCCTTCATCATTTTAAGCAGTTCTGAACTACATACATTTTTGTCAGTTTTAGGTCTCTGGTTCCCCTCTGGCAGAACTCTATGTTTGACATCTTCAGTGGCCGCTGCAGAATTACTACTCTTGACTGAAGAGTTTGGTGGTTCAATCAGGGGCACACTTGGTTTGGCTCCTTTGATGTTAGTATCACCATCACATTGATAGCCCCATGAGAGCAAATCTACTTCTCCGTTGATATAAAGTTCATTGTAATCGTGGTTGACATTTGAGGTGACACTGTACCCCTCTTTCTTGAGCTCATCTTCAAATCCAGTCCCACTTATGCGATGAGCTGTTTTGAAGGGCAAAGTTAGTCAGTCTATTTAAATGGAGACCTGGTAGAAATTCCTAAAATGTCCATCTGGCAGATTAGTCACTTTTGCAGGTGAGTGTGTGTGTGTGTGTGTGTGTGAGAGAGAGAGAGAGAGAGAGAGAGAGAGAGAGAGAAAGACTGAGAGGGAATCAACCTACCCATATTCCTGTGGAACTCTCGCACAAGTTTTCTAAGATCAAATGATTCATTTTCTGAAAATCAACAGGTTGCACAAGTCAATCAGGCAAGCTAAACTGTATCGGCTTATTTATGGCCTACATATCAAAGATAACTAACAGTTATCTATAGTGTGATAAATCCATCCGTACATCGTATATCTCTGTTTTTAACTGTATCCAATAATAGTATAGCTAGCTTCCCATGAGTCATAATAACGTTAACGTCTACCGGTAATTAGCCTAATGCTATGCGTTTAGTGGTGTTCCCCACTAACCTGTTTGGTATTTCATTAGTTCCGTGAAGTAGTACCAGGCAAATAATCCAAGATTACTCGGTCTTTTCTTCAAAGCTGCTCTAGAAAATCCCTCTAAAAGCGTTGGAAGGCCGCTAGGGATAACGTTAACATGTTGTTTTAACATTTTTTTCGTCCTTAGCCTTCACGGAAAACAGTACTAGAGGTCCTTTTCAGCAATGCAACCTTGGATGAACTAAAATAAAATTGGCAACTAAACTACAATGAAAGGCCGGCGTGAAGTATTTCTATCTCAACTGCCCGGCCATCATTGTATTCTTTTCAATTTAATGTCGCTATGACATTGTTTTATCATTCCAATTGTAATGATGACGCACTAAAATTCGATATAGCCTAACCAGTCCACAGCAGTATCCTACCATGCGTGTTCTGCATTATTGGTTTCTCTGATTACCGCCTGGTTGATATGAATAACTGCTTTCTGTAAAAGTATATACTGACTAGACACTGCCTCCTGATGATACTGCCTTCTGATAAACAGTGCTGATTGTCAACAAGTTTGTGTTTCAGCACCATGGACAACGCCCTCTCTTCAAGTCAAACCTCGTGCCTGATGATTTTCTGAATTTCACTTCCTTTTTAAAGTTTAATGGACAACAACGAAAACTTTTGTATGCTTTTTTTTAATCCAAGTATGATTACTGTTCATAGTCTCAGGATATGGGCACGTTTTTAAAAGTATCATAGTCCTCCATGAAACTTGTTTTATTTTTTCAGGGATGAACCACGTGGTGGTTGTTCTCCTGTTGACCTGTTAGGGTAGATACATTTTTAGCCTGTTTACAGATTTCATTACAGACACAGAAGCCATATTCATAACAATGTATCCATGAAAACAGAACATCAGAAAAATATGGACCTACTTTTTCAAAGTAATTTCGATCGACCACTGCATATATATTGACGAACTTGGTGTGCTCTCTCTCTCCCTCCCATTGTCTTCATTGCTGGCTGCATATGCAGGATTGATTTCACGGACAAACACTGGTGAACACGCCATGTTACCTTGATCAGACGTTAAACCATAGAAGAGAGGTCGATTTTCCGCAGGGTCATTACATAAGGGGTCTACTGGAAGAGAGATTGACAGAAACTGTCTGATCCAGTTCCTTGATGCACTTGATCTTGGCCTCTCCTTGTCTGTGTTTGGTGATGTGTCACCAGGTTGGTTTCCTTTCCTCCCAGCATCCTCATCATTCACAAGAACATAATTTGGGGTGTTGACGAGCTGGGTGTTAGACAAGGGAGACGATTTGGGTGACTGCCCGCTCTCCTTCTCACTAGGTTCTGATTTAGAGGGGTGAGAATAATCTCCTGACATGGTCGTCTGGTCGATCTTCTCAGGGGATGCACCGCTGTCGGGCTGTGATGGTGAGGGGTTACGGAATGTTGGCTTTGCCTTAGTTTCTTCTGCCATCTGGTAAAGAGTCCAGACCTGATCAACAGAACTCTGAAGGGCTGGGGCAATATCTATTATCTGTGATCCAGGTCCAGTAGGAACTGTCTGAACAGTAGTGCCCTTCAGTTGTTCCTCGACTGTAATGTCAACATTAAACAAACATTTCACTTAGACTTAGATAACTTTAGATAACCTCCATCGGCATTCAAATGTGTTTATGAGTATAAGTATTAATATTAGAAGTTGTTAAAATTTAAAATTAACCTGCAGAATTCTGTTCGGTGTTAGCCTCTGAAGTTTTTTTAAGCTGTGCTGGCCACCCTCCAATGTTGCTTGATACTGTGATTCCTGTTATTCTTGACTTTGAAATATCTGGGAAAAACAGAGTCCTTGTAAGGCCAAACAGGTCAGCCCTCATACACAGTCACATGTGTAAATTCAGCATCTTTTAATTCTACTAGAAACTGAAAACTATGTGTGTGTAACTGAAGTAAGAGTGTCCGTTCCATTCTCTGAAAAAGAATTTAGATACAGAATACAGTATACAGTTGTTCTATACCTGTTTGTTTTTTCATATGAGCAGACTGCAATATTTTCTTCATCAGTTTGTCTCTCTCAGTGATGGCCATCTTGATGGAAATGGCAGATGTTTGATCCACTTTTCTTTTGAACAAAGGCAACCCTGTCTTTGTCAGAGGTTCCATAAATTGGATGGTTTTCAGGGGTTCCTTTGTGCATAAGATCTCTGAGCTTGATGTTTCCTGTTGTGTTCTCTCTAACTCTACAACCTGCTTCGGTGAGGTATTTTCATCTGTTACATCCGCTATGTCATTTGAATGAGCCACATCCTGCACTGAAGGCGCCTTGTGTATTTCCACCACTTCTGGACACACACTCTTTTGAGAGTCTAACTCAACATGAATTAGCTCTGCACTGGGTGTTGTTTTCTCTGTTATCTCAGGACATGATGTTTCCTCTGGACTTCCAAAAAGGCTACTGTCCACTGTTCCATCAACATACACTGGCCTCTGGTTGGAATGTATTTCCATTTCTGTTTACATGTGAAGTGATATACATTTGGACTTAAAGATAAAGATTTGAGATCTAGATTTGCCACACTAACCTACCCAAAAAATTGGTAGAGACTGTATTACTCTACCTGTTCCTACAGCTGTTTCTCTCACAGAAATGGTTACAGAACCACGTTGTGATGCACTCAACTCAGTTAGACATTCATGCTCTGAAACTATTTAAAAGGGCACAGTTTCAATGTTAAGTAAATTGTCTAGTGAATTCAGTCATCATTTTAGACATTTTAGGGCTGTTTGATGTTTGGCTTTACCTGTATCATTTGATGACACCGCAGAAAATGGGTTCTCTACCTCTGCTGCCTCTGTTGAGGGTGATAAAATGGTGGCTTCATCCCTAGCATTTCCATATGTTCTGTTTTCAGATAGCCCATCTCTTGAAGGCTTCATCTCATTCACAGCTGCCTCTGGGGCTGATGCCGGCAGATCAGAGGGCAAGATGTCGTCAGCACCTGCTCTCTGCGCTGGCTCCAACACTTCAACTGTGTACCTCAGATTGTCTAACTCCTCCTGCTCCTCCAAAAGGTTTAGCGACTGAGCCACATCCTGAACCGAAGGCACTTTGTGAAATACCACCACATCGGGGCAAGCATTCACGTGAGAGCCTGACTCATCAGGTTTCTGCTCTAACGCTTCCTTGGGAGAAGACTGCTGCTCACTGTTTTGGAAAACTATTATGTTAGGTAGGTTGTCTGAGTGAACGATGATCATGGACTGGGAGGGGGGCCTCAGTGCTTCAATCAAGACTAAGCTTTCGTTGGAGGTGCACTTCTCTGGAGATGCCCTCACAAACAATGCTGACTGGACAGATGGAGGAGAGCCCTCCTCCTCTTCCATCTCCAGGCATGGAACATGGATGCCCTCCCCAGAACCACTGTCAGATTGAATTGCTGCTCCTGACACTGAATGAATCAGGGCATTTTCAGCATTGTCTGAATGGCTGACTGGATCTGCACTCACAGTCAATATGGTCCTGGGAGATATTAAGTATTCTTCATCCAAGTCTTCTTCATGATGACTTCTTCTTTCAAGATGCTGGAGACTTTCACTTGTCATTTTAGATGATGACTTAACCATGGCAGCATTTGCATGAGGGATCTCATCTTGCACCATATCAGAGAGGCAAGGTACTAAACTGGTACAGCTTGTCACAGAATGTCCTGTATGAATAGCAATGATGACATTGACTGACTAAGGCACTCAGTATATCCAGCACGACCACATGATAAATGTGCAGTTAAATTCAATTGTGTCCACTTTAGCACACAAAAGAACACACTCGCTTATGTGCACATACTAAGAGTTGCAGTAGTGGGAGATGTGCTACTTTTTTAAAGCACACAGATCTGAACTTCATGCACACCTTTCATGAATCTCAGGAGAGTTGTTAGCTCTTTAATGGAAAGCTGAGGATGCTCTATCGAAAAAAATAAATGTTATATTACCACATGAATACAGTAAGTACACATTTATCATTTATGTCAGTCAATTTACAATCAGCATAATATTCACAGTGACTTTGTTCATATGTACAGAACCATGGGTAGCACCTTCCCGTAAGCTTAGAATCTCCTTGCAGTAAAATGCCATATATTCTGTTATATCTGGAGGATCCTCCACCAGCACCGCATGGCTGATAGCTTTCAACATGCTCTTTAAGCCATACGGAATAATGAGTGTGCTTGGAGGCTTAGGCAGTCTTGAAGCCTTTTCTGAAGGTGCTGCCTGTTTTAAAACACCCGTAGGGTAACACTGAAAACTCTTAAAACCATCAGAGATTAAATTACAATGTAACATTGTCATAACACATTAAGCAAAACATATGGCTTGTTAATTAATCTGTCTAAATTACAAAATAATCTGGCAGTATACACATTGCATTCAATAAATAATTCATCAGCCTACCCTCATATCTGCCATGTTAGCACTCTGACAAGCACTGCTCATTCCATAAGATGTGAAGTGTGTCACAATTGTGGCTGTGACTCAATAGCGTTCTTTCAGTCACATGACACAAACCTGTGGAATGTCTTTTGTCTGACTTCTACAAAAAACTCAGCAAAACAGCTTCATCTTTGGTGACAGCTGCCTGATATTACCATGAGATCAAACATGCATTCCTCCCAGTTGTCAATGTGCTGTGTGCCTTTTGTATGTCTAGCAAATAAGTCTGGCAAAGTCCATCAGGTGCTTAGTTTTGTTAACTGTCTATGTTACATGATCTGTCAGGTCCCAGTCTATAAATGTCCTGCTGTATCACAACAGATTAGTGCAAAATCTTTTCATGGTCCTTTCAGATTCCCTAGCATCACACCCCTAGGGTCTGTGCTTTCTATCCAGTACAGTGTATGCCATGATACCTGTAGAAGTACACCATCTCTTTATTTCCCCCAGGAGATTAGACCATCCTGCTTTGTCCAACACCAAAAATTATAACTTAAATAAATTATTTGTACTTTCAGTTGTTTAATGTATTTACATGTCTTATGAATGTGACATGAACAATTTAAATAAATAAAAATAAAATTAAAAGGGTTAAAATAGAATTTGCTATCCATCATCCAACTGGAGGTGCTTACTGAGGTCGTCTCAGCAAAAGGGCGGCAAGTTATTTAACCAAAGAAAAAACTGGGACACTGTTTTCCAATCTCTTTGCCTTTGAAAAGCCAAAATAAGGTCACTTCAATCACACTGATTAATGTTATCCAGTTGCATATTAATTTATTATGTCACTCGAATATTGATATATGCCATGCCTCTCACCACAAGCTGTGAACTTGCACTAAAAGCAATTACCATGAGCTGCGCTTATTGCAAACTCTGAACACCTACTGGATTCCAGCTGGGTCAGAGGCATCACTAATGAGTGGTAATCCTGTGAAAGCGACCAGATCAACAGCTAGCTCTCATTGTGAGTTTTGAGCTCTTAGTAGTGTGAGGTTATGAGAGTGAAAGCTATTTAATAACAGTACACAACCCTGCATTGCCTGGATATTTGGCTGGTTCATCAGCTATTTCCCTCAAATGTTTTCATTCAGCACATCTACAATGACTGAATTTGTAGGTGTGTTTTACTGAAAGCATGATTAATTTCTTCTGCAAAAGAGAGTAAAGCAGAGAGAGTGAAAAAATAGCTTGAAAACTGACCCAGGAAGGAAACTGACCCACACAGAACAAAAGGGTGGTACAAAATGAAAGCCAAGCATACGTCATACGCCAAGGCACAGTCAATCTGATGACATTTCCTGTGCACAAATGCAACAAAACAAGCTTTGTGGTAAGTCACATCAGCTCTGAAAAACTGAACGTGTCCTAGAAAAGAACGCCAGTCTGTGGAAAGTTGCTTGCAGTTTGTTGGAAGGCATCACTAAAACTTTGAATGACTGGTTTACTCAGCAAGAGCAAGTCAGGGATCATCATTGCCAGTCTAGGGAGGAGTGCTGCCCATTTTCAACCCAGTAGGGATCAGCATTGTCAGTCTAAGGAGGAGGGTTGCCAAAACTGATGCCACATAGTGAAGATGATGTGGAAGACAACTGTTTGAGCAATGTTATAAGGAATTTTTTATAGTTCAAAGTTGCATTCCTAAGTAAGGATAGTGAGGAGATGTACTAATTGACAGAAATAAAGCTCTATTCTAAACTTACTGAAAAAAGTTAATACAGCTAGCATTAGCATTTTGTTTTACTGGAAAGATTCTAGCCATTGGAAACACATTTATAACATTAAGTGTCTTACCATGTTCTATTATCTAGAAGATAGCTAACACAATAAACATTTTAATGCAGAGGATTTTTTTATTTTGTTTTTCTTCTGAATCAAAATGTGGCATATATGTTTTTCCACATATATGCCAGCTTGCAAAGGGTTCCTAGAGGTTGTAGTTGGCCCTGTAGTCTGTCATGATGAAGCAAAAACATATCAAATCACAGCCCCTAGAGAATATAGCCATGTCATACTATTTGATTCTGATATCACTGCTCATACCATAGCAAGCCTCTGGGGCTGCACTTTTGTGCAAGCAGCTAGGCACGGTGGTGGTCTTAGTGTGCCCACAAGCACCTCCACAGGCACCACCGTGGCCAATCACTTCCTGCTGGTCGCACATCACGAGCGAGCTATGGCGTGGCTGCAGTGGTGTGCATGTGGCCCGGCAGCAGGAGGAATAGTGGCGGGCGGCGGCGGGGGCAGAAGGCAGCACCTGGTGACCACACACATGCTCTGATGGGCAGCTGTGGCGCTGGGTCAAGGGGTCCAAGGCGTGGCCCGAGCAGGTGGGCTCAACCATGTGGTGAAGACGGAAGCTACCGCAGGAGGGCCTGGGGCGGAGCATGTGGTGGTGGCAGCTACAGTACAGCCCGCAGTCCTGGTACATGGGGATCTTGGCAATATGCTCCAGGCCACACTGGGACATGGAGGGTGATGGCTGATAGGGGCAAGGGAGCTGATGCCTGCTCTGGGAACCAGGATGAGTCAGGTGGCACAACCTCCAGTTGCTGGATGACCCTAGGCAGGGACAAGCAATGGCCACTGTTGGCTCAGAGGTCTTACTCTGCACTAAACACAGGGAAGAGAAGTTGATAAATACATATTTGCTCATGCAAACAACTACATTATGTTTTATTTTCTTGTCATAGAGCATTGCAACCTTGAGTTGTTAATCTATTCACAATCAACTAGGCCTTACATTTTTCACAGCTGCAACAGGAGATACTAGGCTGTTGTCCGTTATTTGTGACGGCTACGCCTGCGTGGTGGTGTGTAGATGCCAAGGGGTGAGCTGTGGGTACGGCTCCTTCTGCTGCCACAGCCGGGGAGTGATTAAGGGGATGGTGAATCTTAGAGACACCCAGGTGCCCCTGTGAGGAATTCTGGGTCCTCTGGGTCTCAGTCAATGGCACAAATGGGCCAGCAAAGCTGCCCGTTCTTGACAACTGAGGGGTTGTAGCTGCCACAAAGCTGGGGCTGTTCAATAAGTCTCCGGTGGCCACGGGGATGTAGACATATGGGGAGGCTTTTATTTCCTCCCCATCAGAAGTGACCTGGGGAACCATGCCAGGTGCCAGCACTTCCACCGATGGAAGAGGAAGATACACCAGGTAGGGTGCCCGAACCTCCAATGATGGAACACCATTTGCCTGTGCAGAGGCTGGCGTCTCATTAACGTCACTATTGGTGGGCAGTGGACTCATTAATCCAGTGATGTGGATGGCCTCTGCTCCAGACAACTTGGTCTCCGTTCCAGCTGAAACCAGAACATCTGTGGGCACTGGGGCTTCAGGTTCCTCTACAGCCCCAGAGGGAGAGATCACCAAATCAGAGTTGCTGGCTTTACCCTCAGCCATGGCAGGCCCACACACCTGGTATTGGGAGGGTTCCTCAGTGCTTGCCTCTTGCACATCTGGAGTGTCAAGATCCAAGGTCAGAGCCTCCTGGGACTGCAGAGTCATTTGTGATCCTAGGGTGCCATCTGTGTTTGCTGTGGCAACTTCAGCAGTGGGAATGTTGGCTGAAGTGGTGGCTATCAGGTCAGAAGCAGAGTTTTCAGTTCCGAGAAGAACAGATGCTTCTTGAACAGTGACCTCAGTCTCCTGAATTTCCTCTGCTTCCTCAGATTCAGACTCTGTCTGCACTTCAAGGGTTTTTGCAGTTTCTTTGGTGACGACTGATTCAGCCACATTTGGAACCTCTGTGGTAGCGGTCTGATCATCACATACTGAAGACACAGTGTCAATAACGTCTGACAACAAACTCTTCTGAGAAGCAGAATCCAAATTATTCTCATAGGCAGAGGCCTTGCTTGTGATTTGGTTCTCGTCGGCGGTGGAATGTGCACCAATGCTTGATGCTGAACTCTTGTGAGAAGCAGACTCCTTCATTTCCACAGTTATTTGGTCCTCGTGGGAAAAAACAGGTGCAGCAATATTTGATTGGGAGTTCTGGTGAGATGCTGAGCCACTACTCCTCTGAGATGCAGAGTCAATCTCTGTTTCCACTGTGGCTTGGTCTCCAGAGCTTTCCACCGACTCTGATGTCTTTGCTATCATGGCATCACCAGTGTCAGGGCCGCACTGAGTGAGGAGAGCTGGCGCTGGGGTGGTGTTCTCTTCATTCAAAGTAGCAGCCTCCATTCCAGAAAATGCAGGTTCAAGCATACTGTTGGTCAGCTTGATGTCAGCTTGAAACACAATAATCTCAGGCACTTCTTCGGACTGGACGACAATCTGCGACACGTTCGGAAGCATGGATGTTTTGATGAGGACAGCATCCACGTCCATGCCAATCTCATTCAAAGGAACACGCTCAAACAAGGCTGATCGGATGCGCCCACACCGAGAGCCCTGATCGCTACATTCACCAGTCGGACTGCTGCCACAGCTGTTGTGCACAGAGCTTCTGGGGGTCGTCTTCCGGCGGAACACTGCCAGATCGAAAGCCATTTCAGATGTAATTGGGCCTGGTGAAAAAGTGACAACGTTGGCAGAAATAAGCCCATCCAGGTCACTCTGCTCAATATCAGCTTCAAAGCTCTTTGAAGTGAGAAACTGAGCATTCATGAACTCTTGTGCATCTTCTTTTGCAGTCTCAATTGAGTCCCCAGCTGGAAGTCTAGGCAGAAGTCCAGATTGGTTGATTCTGGCTTCATACATCAGTGGGCCTGCTTCCCAGTCCTTAGACTCCACACGGTGAATTGTTTTGGGTGAAGAGCCTTTCAAATTCGCTATGGAACCAAAATGACATTTGTTATGAGTTTCTACAAAACATGGAAAAAAAATACCTGAGCTAGGATGTATCCTATTTACCAAAATATTGTATTAGTGTATCAGTACTTACAAGGAGCTAACTGTGATTGATGGAATGCATTCAAAACCTCACAAAAACTCATATCTGGATTCTCTGGAGGGAAAAAAGGGTGCATTTTTTAGAACAAATGTACTTTGATGGTGTGAAAGATTTATATGACGAGACTGATTATTTCATAATATACTAACCATCTCTAAAGCTGAGGAGAGCCTTAAAGTATTCTTCGGCAAAATGGGGTATACTCTTAGGCTTGCATCTCACCACGGCTCTGCTGAATCCTTCGAGCATACGTTTGAGCCCAATGGGAATCAAAACTTTCCGCAAATGCGAATACATCTTCCCCGTGTGTGGAGGTGTAGTCTGACCTGTCCTGCCCACACGATAAGCACATCTGACAACTATCGTATGTCGTGGACGCTATAATTTTATTCTTTGGTATTACGTCATATTATAGGCTCTGTGACATAGGATGCGTCACAATACAGGTGCTTGACATGGATCCGAAGGAAGGAAGGAAGGAACATACCTCTTCACCCAGCCTAGCTCACGTTCACATTAACAGTGGAACAAACTTTGCTGGACTGTGATGTTATTCAATACCTCGAACTTGAAGTATAAGTTCAGAATTCAATGTTGCATACAAGCTAACGGCAAAACCAAGCCTAGGCTACCTAACATTTCACAGGTTATTCGCAATATTCTATTTAGGACAAGTTTATAACAGTCTAGAGTCAATTTATCTAAGATGCACCTTTCAATGCCGTTACCGTTGTCACCATCTCTTACATGAAGTTCTACAGAGCCAGTTGCTTATTGTGTTCTCTTCCGAAGTTGGCTAAAACTTACTTATTTATTTGTTTATTTGCTTGTTTGTTATGAACACTAAATCTAATAACCGGCTGACATTCCATTGTCATTTAAAAGCGTGGAAAGCTAAGGACAATATTTAACCACCCACAGAAAGTGTTTCATTTAAAGAACTGTGTGTGTGACTGTGATTGAAAAATCACTATGCATTAACGCAAACTGTTTAAAAATTTTAAAAAAGGAGTTTACATTGTGAGACAACAAACTTAAAAAAAAAAACAATTTATTGTTAAAACATTAGTCTTTGACAAAGGACACAGATGCAGAAAAACTTCACCAGGGGAAAAAAGTGGTCAGTCCACAATCTTTAATATACATTGCCTGACTGAGACAGCAGGACTACATTTTAAACCAGACCCATCTTTACACGACTTGAGTAACCCATTAATGTACACCAGGAACCCATTTAAAACAACTCAGATGTAGGTGAGGATGGCGCTTCTCTGTCAAGTTTAATAATAACTATGTAAATTATATACCCACTTAATGCAAACCAATGACCGTCTTGCAACTGCAACAAAGCAATCTAAATCACTGCTTTGCCTAGTGTCAACTGAAAGTGAGTTCTTCACAAGCAACCACCTTGATGTTGACCAATAAACAGTTCTCACATGGTAGGAACATGGATTATGATGAACCAAAAAAAAAAAAAAAAAAATTCAAATCCACCTGAAGCTAATGACACTGACAGAATGTGGCCAGCTTTTGTTGACCTTCCCATCACGTCACGTGGAATATCAGTGCCACACTACACCCAAAAAGGGCATACATAATAGTAACATAAACCCACTCATTCTCCTCCTTCACTCGCACTCACGCATACACACTCACACACAAATTTTCCAGCACAGAACTCTTATAGCATTTGGCAAGGAAAGGAAGACGAAAAGGAAACACACACACAAATGGGCTCACACACAGAACTTTCACACTTTCATACTGTAAAGATGTGCTCCTGCGAATGCATCTTATGGAATTACTGTATGTGAAGTAATCTTGTGCAACGCTCTGTTAAAGGAGAAATCTTGTGTGAATCAATGCAACATTAGTTGGATTGTTCAAGGTCATGAGTGCTGTTAGAAGGAAAAACTATGAGAAAAGTTGATACAGCATACACCAAATAGCTAACCAACAGCTAACACTAACTGAATGGGGCACAGAAACTCACTTTTAGTTTCATTTCTTTATGCCCCATTCAGTTAATGTTAGTTAATAGTTTGCTATGCGGTCTATGTTTTTCTGGTTCATTTTCTTACAGACAGCACTCAGTGATCACGACAACAGGGATATTGATTGATTCACACCGGATTTCCCCTTTAACGTTCCCTTCCCTTTGTTTTCTCTTGAAAACAGTACAAATCAGGTGAAACAACCGGCTTTAGAGTTCACCTGCTGACAACGCAGACCAGTACTTTTTAAAAGATCATAAATAAAGTCTATTAAAAGGCAAAATAAAGTGACATTGTGGCACATATACAGACATTAAGAGATGTTAAATAAAAATGGCAAAGAGACTAAGATATGGGCAAACCTAATGCAGGTTATACGCCATAAAACAATGCAACAGATGATTAATCTGCACAGTACAAGTCTCTTTGATGATGAAGGTCTATCGTTCACTTCCTGATCCTCTGAATGATTAGTAAGCATTGTTTGTTCAACACTGGCACGTCCACCACAGTCTTCTCTGATTGGTGGGTTCCGCAGATCTCATCAACGAGTTCAAATGCATGAAGCTGAAGAACTGCACTGGACCAGGGGATGGACTGGGGTTGGCCGTCACTGGGGGACAACTTCCTTGATTGAGGCCAATGCTGAATGGATGCGCACATGGAGGCGATTCTCAAAGTCATAGCCAGCATAGTCCTCCTACACACACACACACACACACACACACACACACACACACACACACACAAAGAACAGTTGTTTGGCTTTCATGAAGTAAAAGTGTAACAGAAGTAAACCTATTTCAAGACAAAATGCAAAATACATCAACATAAATTCAGTTGATAATGATAAGATACATAAATAAATTAATTACCTTGGCCTGCAATAAAAGACCCCTGCCCTTCACTGAAGACTAGTTAGGGGTATGAACAAACAAACAAACACACACACACACACACACAACACAAAAATTCAATACAAAAGACAAGTCATGTTAAACAAGGGGTAATTCATTACACTCAATCTTTGTAAAACATCTGCACAAAGACCACACACACACACACACAGGCATGCACGCACGCACGCACAAGCCTACCTCAGGGTTGTCCAGCAGAACACATCCTAACTCATAACAAGAATAGGGCTGCACGTAAGAGTTTGTGAGGCAGCCCTCTTCATCTCTGGCTGCCAGATGAAAGCACTAGAGACAACATACACACATACTCAAGTCATTTCACTCCACTCCACTGAACACACCGTCTCTGTGGTATTAGTATTCTTTGAACACCAATCTGGCAGAAATTTCTAAATCTATGTGGCTAAATCCAGTACATTTACATAACTTATGTAAACAAGAATATTAATTAAGGTGCGCTGTCCCTTCTTAATAAATAATCATGAATTCATAATCCCTGATGTTGGATGTCCTGGTGGAATAAAACATTTACAAAAAATATAGCTGTAAGTCCCAATTAAATAGCTAATGTTTTACCTGGATTGCTTCTTTTGTATTTCCAAGACATTTATGTATGGCACCAAGTAGTAAATCTCTTAGACCTGCACATGAGGCGTCCTCTATGTCCTTAAGGACTAAAAATAAGACAAAGGAAAAATGTCCATTTACATCCATACATATGTTGATACATGTGTCAATTGTTGGTGAAAAACAAAAGTAATGAATTCAGAGGGCAGCGAGTCCCTGGCAGTGGGGGAATGCGGTACCTTGGCTCATGTGCTGGAGTTTGGAGGTAGAGCTGTTGGCCAGTGCCTTCCACAGGTACAGCACCTCAATCACTGCCAGAGTGCAGCGCTCTTTCGTGGGAGACTGCTTCCTCAGGTGCTCCGCCTAGACAGACAGAGACACACAGAGACAGAGACACATCCACACACACATCCACAATGAATACATATATATGCACAATGTACACAAAAGACACACACACAGAAAACTGTACAATATCATAATTGCACACTGTTTGACAAAGTCACCCTTCTCATGGAGAACTGCTCAATCTGATTGTTTTTCCTCTTGGAGAGCTTCTGGATGTCTTTGAACACCCCCACTGCCCCATCCAGGTCCCCAGCAGCACCTTGACACACTGCAGCCAGCCACACAGACAGAAGGAGGAGATACATAACCAGCACATTAAACAGCACAGCGTTTTTATATATATAGGCATATATGCACACAGTATGTGTATGTGGAGAAAATATATGAAATATATGGGCAATTCCACGTAAAACTGTCATGTCCATAACGCTAACAAAATGCCATGGTATCTGTATGAAGCAAATGATTATGTGAGAAGTTTTCCATTTAAGTTCTACAACCAAGAAAAGTGAAGGCTCAAATTTCAAGTAACCATCATTCACATTCTACCATACCATGGCATTGTGTTATGGATGTGACAGTTCTGTGGGAAATTGCCCATATGGAGTGTGAAAAACATGTTTTTCACACTCCACACACACATTCTGCAGTTATACATATTCATGTACACAATTCCTTGGCCAGCCATGTCAGGATGCTGTCTGCATAGGACTCACCTCCAGTCAAGTAGGCGTAGTAGCACTGTGACCAGCGAGACTCTGTCCTCAGCCGGTCAAAGGCGCGGTAGGCATCGGCAAAGTGCAGTTCAATCATGCTGCACCACCCTGGAACAGACAACCCCCACATGTCATATACACATGATTACACCACAAAGCCAACCGACCTGCTGCGGAAGCTCTCAGTTCACTCACCAATCTCATACAGACACACATGCTGGATCTCCCTCTGGTCGGTGGCAAGCACCAAGGCATTGTTGAAAGAAGTCAAGGCACTGTTGATCTGACACTGACAGAAAAAAAAAAGACACAAACAATTCAAAAATATGTTCTAAAACAACAAATTAAGAAATCTCCACATCACTACGTCTCCAATCGGTCCTTACAGAAGGCTACAACAAATCCATGTTTAATAGACCTATTAATGGTCATGATCAGATGTTTGCACTCTTACCTCTAAGCGCTGTACCCTGCCTTTGAAGAACATAAAGAGGGAGGAGTTGGGATAGACAGCCTCCTTCCTCTGGAGGATGGCCTTGGCCTCCACAAGCCCTGCCTGCGTGTCTGTGCCATCCAGAGCAAAAAAGGGCTGCACTACCGTGTGGTACCACAAGAGGGCAAGTCTGCAACAGCACAGATAAACAAGGACCTTCATCACTACAGTGATCACAGATACTTAATGGAGAAATACACATGGGATGAAGCAAGATCAGAGACAGGGCAGCATATTTGAACAGGCCTGTAGAAAAATACCAAAACACTGAAGCAGTTCAATGAGAAACAACACATTATATAGTACTTACAAGCCAGTGAAAGCCATTATTGTTCCTGTTTTATCGGTATAATGTTTTACGGTGACCAAGATGTCACACTGCTCTTACATGATAAAAACACTTCCCTTCCCCACCAGCAGCTCTAAGCTCAAATGCAGTAATAATACCTCCAATTCCTTCCAGACAAACAGAACCTGCGTAACAGACGTGAGTGGTATGCATAAAAGAAACCCAAGCAAAGATGTAACAGAGCATCTTAAGTCTGCAAATTTTCCTGTTTCTAAATAAAAAATGTAAAAAAAACTTTTCTTTTGTATTCATCAATAATCTCAACTACAAGTCCCTGTTAAGGAGTTTCTTAGTGACAGCATCTCTTGTAATGTCTTCGCTAATGAGAGATTAAACTCCGTGTCTATACCAGTTGCATTTATTCTCTTTCAGCGGATGGGCCACTGCGTGGTGGCAATGCTTCACACCTACTCACGTAGCGAGAGGGGCCTTCATGTCCTTACTTTCACTGGCATACGTGAGGGAGGACAGCCCCTGGTGCCGGTCGCCAGGGAAACCCAACAGGTTGATGATCTTCAGCAGGTGGGGGGGCACCATGGAGATGCACAGGTGGAAAAGGCCATAGCCGAAGCTGACAGAGCCCTTCAGCCGGCCCAGGGCCTCAGCGCTCACCCCACCCGACTTCTGTACCTCGGAGCCCGGCGGGGAGGAGGAGGTGGAGGAGGAAGGTGATGCCCCCTGCTGGCCGGAGGACCTCTTCTGGCAGGCTTCTTGCAGCTGGCTGATGTCGCTGTGGCACTTGTTGTACATCTTCCAGGCCTTGCGGAGGATCCAGCCTCCTTTGATGTATGCTGTGTGGTTGCATGTTTGGGGGAAAAGAGAGACAGGCTTTCAGATGCACTAAGGGGGGGCAGCAACACTGACTGTCATAATGGCTCTACTGTATCAACTGCATGTGGAAGTTCTGCTGAAGCACAGGTGGAACTGTACTAAGTGCCTATCAAACTTCCCCATTCCCACAAGACTCGACTTATGAAAAACGTAGGCTGTGAAATCCCTTGGTTGTGGCTGAGTTCCAGAGTGCTGAGTTGCAGAGTTTTTCACACCACTAAAAAAATTGTGATCTCAAAGGAAAGTTGGAGACAGAAAGAAAGCAGAAAGGAAAGCAGAAGTGGGCGCACTCACAAGACAGCTCCTGCTTGACGAAGGAGAGAACGGCCAGATACACTTGGCAGTCTGCAACTATGATCTGCCTCTGCAGGCGTTCCACCACAGCCAGCTCTGATCTCTGAGAGTCCATCTGCACACAAAGACAGAATAGAGAGACAGAGAGAGAGAGAGACACAGAGAGAAAAAAAAGGAAAGAAAGAGAAAAGGAAAGGAAACAGAAAGAGGTAAGAGAGAGAGAGAAAGAAAAAAAGAGAGGGGGGGGGGGGGAGAGAGAGAGCTGAGCTCAGCATCCAAATGTGAACGTCTGCAACAGATCATCCCAGTCAGCACAAATATTTGCTAAGGTCCACCAATGACAGATCACATCCTCCACTGTAACACAGCTTCAGGCCTTTTGTTAATCCTTACATCTACAGTGCTTGGTATCACACTAGCCTAAATGATGCCTTTTCTTTATTACCTTATCTCTCGTCTATGTAAGGGCTCCATTTTCACACCAACTAAGCATGCATTATTGGCAAAAATGAACTGATTTTCGCCCTTAATTATGTGTCGACGTAATTAAAACGGGACGGCTCCACAGGCTCAACAGCGGAGAAGGGGGAGCACTCACGCTCCTCTTGATCTTGTTCTTGATGGTCTCGATGACGCCGGCGTTCTCGTGCTCACACAACCTCTCTGTCGTGCGAAGGTCCTCGCAGGCCTGCTGCATCTTCTCTTCCTCGAACGTCATCATGGCATTCTGCAACACACACACACACACTCTATTGAATTTGTTGGTGAAATCCAGTATAGGAACACACATACACACACATTCACAATCAGAATGCTCACTATGTACAGTTAAGAAAATCAAACATGCTGGTGAAAAGTCATCAGTTTTCTCCCGTTTACAATTACTTTGTGTCCCTTTTTAACACTCAATCTGTAGAATATATATCAGCACAGATATGATGACATCTATATAAGCATATTGGCAAAAATTTGATAAATCTGCTCTGACAAAGCCAACACAATTAGAGCTAAACACTCTAAGGACTGTGGACATGGTTGTGGATTTTAGGAAGCACTCCTCAGTGCTGCTCCCCTCATAATACCCAACAGCCCAGTGTCAAATGTGAACTCATTCAAGTTTCTGGGATCCATCATTTCCCAGGAGCTGAAGTGGGAGTCCAACATCAACGCCATCGTCAAAAAGGGCCAGCAGAGAATGTACTTCCTATGGCAACTGCGGAAGCATGGTCTACCAAGGGAGCTGTT
Source organism: Tenualosa thibaudeaui (assembly GCA_027481765.1). Lineage (NCBI taxonomy): Eukaryota > Metazoa > Chordata > Actinopteri > Clupeiformes > Clupeidae > Tenualosa > Tenualosa thibaudeaui. The sequence continues at coordinate 613,822 of JAIFZK010000017.1, read as the reverse complement.
GGTCATCTTTTACACTGCTGTCATTGAATCCATACTCTGCTCATCCATCACCGGTTGGTTTGGGCACCAACAAAACCGGACAAATGCAGATTACAATGCACAGTCCAGACAGCTGAAAAAAAAAAAAAAAAAAAAAAAACACTGGTGCCCCCCTGCCCTCTCGCCAGGAAGGGCCAGAAAGTAGGCAGACATCATCATCATCATCAAAGACCCCACAAATCCTGTACTCTCTTTAACCTCCTTCCCTCTGGCAGGCGATACAGATCCCTGTGCACAAAAACAACCAGGCACAAGAACAGCTTCTTTCCCACTGGCATCACTCTCCTGAGCTTCTGATAAATGGGTCATCCCCACTTTGGCCATTCACCCATCCATTACTTTCCAATATACATCTTATATGCACACTACACATTACATACTTTATTTTAACAATGAATCTTGCACACTACATTTACACTATTACTTGCACTACTGCCCATATATTTCATATATTTTCTCCACATACACATACTGTGTGTGTGTGTGTGTGTGTGCGCGCGCGCATTCTGTTAAATTCACTTCAAGTAATGTCTTTGTAATGATTGTCAAGCAGGCGCACCCAGATTTGACCTAATTACCTCATGTACATTTGACCTAATTACCTTGTCATGTACATTTGACCAAGCATAGCAGAGCAAAATCAACTCTGAGGAGCATCAGAATTGAGGATAGCCAGCTGCTGACTGAGTCAACTTTGTGTATAATTCATTAGCTGAGCGCCACATATCTGGGCCAACAGCATGGGATGGACAGCGGGGATGTGCCAGTGTGCCCTGGGTGGGCCTCATTCACTCCCTCAGCCATGGTCCCTCCATTAAAAACACATATCAAACCACAGTACAATGGTATACAGTAAGTATACACTAAAGACAACTACACACTAAAAGGGCTACAGTTAGTCTTATTGCCTCGTTGGGGAATTCACATAATATGACAGAGACTATGAGACATCAGCTATCATGATAAAGTAAGTTGTACACAAACATGTACATTAACAAGACCACACAGACAAACATGCACAATAGCTCTCTCTTCGTCAGAGATTCTGTTTCTGTGGCAATGCACAGTTGTTATTTTCGGACATTCTTTTCTATACCAATAATGGATGAATTTTTTAATTGTGCACAAAAGTAATACAGATTTCTTCACTTACCAAGAAGCTTACAAAGCTGGCACCAAAGCTCATCAAGGGGCTGTAGTTTCTGTGGGAGACAATAAAAACCCTTTAGGCACCCCCAGAGGGAAACAAAATAAATACTATAAAAAAAAAAAGAATTCTCATTCATACTGTGTCAACAATTACACTTACAACATCAAACACATGACTCAGTGTGGAGTAAAGGAAGTTCTGTGTCCCAATTCTTCCATGAAATGCACTCCAAATTATATTCAGTGTGTGTGTGTATGCGTGTTTAGGGGGGGCAGGGGAATCTGAGAAAATGCATGCTCTAATGCATGCTCCTATTTTTAGCATAGCAGGCTGTCAGTTCCTCTGTCCATTAACACATTCATGCCTGCCTCTCAGAATGTCCATCCACATCAATCCACCCTCACAATTAGCCAACGAGTTGACATTTATTAGAACACCTGGTGGGTTTGGTGGGCCACAGGATCTTGTGTGTGTGTCCTGACCATGGAGCCTTTTCTTTGTCATCGTGTCTTATATTTCTCTGCCTGAATATCATTTGGTCTACCACTTTTTCATGTTAAACACTGGAGATATTCCACACACGAATAGAGCTAATTACGCTATGGATGTCAAATAATAAGGATATGAAAATAACTAAAAGTATCCTTCATGCCAGAATAGATAGTCTAATCAAGAGCCTTACTGTCTACAATGTCTAGCAATAGCCTAGTAGCCTAGCAGGATATGACATTTTGACCATATGAGAGGTGTTGTATTAGGAGACCACTACACAATGCCAACCTCCACAGACACACAAAAATCTTGTTTAGATTAGGAGAGAGTTTAGATTTTGTGCTCCTGCCACATAGCACAAATTGGCCATCCCCGCCCCCCTTTATTTTACATAATAAAGAAGTGAAAATACTTCATGTATAAGAACAATATTATATACTGGAGGTCTATGTTATTGCATAACTAAAAGAGTCATAACACTCCAGTATAGTGTGCTAGTCTATGCATGTGGAGCACTCCACTTATGTGTAGTCTATGCAATGACTGCAGAAAGCAAATGCGTAATAAGGGATGAAGCATATAAGATATAACCTAGGACTACAAAATGTAGAAATGTAGTTTCATTTTGTTCGACCAGAACAGCCAAACTATGTTCTGAGAGGACCGGTATTTACAGGGCAATGCCCAGAACTTTACAACGTCTGTGCATAGGCCTAACAGTACAGAAAGGCCAAGCCTGAGGTCATGGAGGGCTGTTCTAGCAGCGCTGTGTGAATGATGGTGAACGACCTTTTCATGTGCATTACTGATCGTGCTACGAATAGCAACGCTTACTCCATGCAGTGCACACAGATATTCGGACGAGGAAGTGTTAATGACATTGCTCTCTCCCACAGTGACGACTCCCTTCGAAGTTCATAGGGGAGGGAGATCGGTCAAGTTTAACATTGCAAGCAGACGTTACACACCATCGTTTAGCAAGGGTGTTAAGCAAATTGGCGTTCAACAACACGGAAGTAAGTGTTGTTCTCCTCAGCAGAGATTTTACATAACATTGTCTATAAAAAATAATAATCACCTAAATTACAATTATCTGTATGTGTCTTCGTATCCCCGTCCCACGCTTAGAAACTACCACACTAACGTTAGGAAACATTAGTTTTGATGCCACAGGTGATCAACACGAGCTCTTCGTTTTAGTGCAGATAATCTGTCAAGAGCAGTTCAATTGCGCCTACAGTTGACTGTGAATTACACATCCAGGAGCTACTGACCACATTCCTTCAGCGATGCCAAAATGCCTTTTGATCATGTGGAACATAGGCCTAAGTTACAACCTCAACAACATGCTATATCATTACAGCAGTCTGAATGTGCACCTGCAAAAGAATCCCAATAATTTAGCGTTAGCAATCGAACAAACCGGGTAGCTACATCAGCTGGAATTCTGGTTGCCTGCATGAAGTTTTTTTTTCCAAAGGGGCTCCTCGACAGCTTAACAAAAAAGAAATGTACACACTTGACGTACATAAGATAATGCGTAGACTATCTTTAAAAAATTAAACCAATATACGAATTCACAATTTCTTCTGGCTACCCTATGTTTTACCTGTATTTCCGAAACAGTTCGTCGCTCTCCCTGAAGCCGTTGTTCAGAAGCATGTTTATTCCTTGGAGAGCCAAATCTGCGTCGTCAATTTGCTCCGAGTTGTCGTCAACTTCTTGTTTGGCAGATTCGGGGCCAGCCATAATTGATTTTCCAACCTGAACAGCGTAAATATACAATTCTTCACCAAACTGCTGTCTTAGCAATCCAAATGCGGCAGTCAGCAGCAAACGAATTTCCTGAGAGCTCTCAAAGCACTTGCACACCCAGACGGCGGCTCTGCAACTAGACTGTAACTGCGAGCCTTGATAATTATTCACGGCACAAACGGCAAATACATATTGTAAGTAGGTATTCCACTGTTATTCATCATCACAGACATATTCCACCGAGATGGAAGAAGTCTCCCCCGCAGATTGCGCACATACTCCCTGCATTCACATGCAGGAATTCGAAGTGTGGGCCGGTAGTCTTGTCAATTACGACATTTCCCCTAACATCACTCTAGCCAATGAGCACAAGCAGGCGGTTAAAAGATTAATCAACCTGAAGATTAATCAAACTGATCATAATGTGTGACACGGCTATGGAAATGAATGCAGTTTAATAAAATCCATGCAAGAGGGAAGGCGATTAGACTAACTTAAAAAACCCGAATCAGATATAAAATAATTGATCTATCGAGTTCTTCCTATACTGTTGTAAACCTGTTAAAATTATAGATTTCCATGCCTACGTTTGATCATATAAAATCGCGTCTGTCAAATAAAATGTTGACAGGCCTAAGCATGATTCGTAAAGCTCATTAGTGCGCTCTAGTGGGTAATCTATGAAAACACAAATTTGTTGCCTAAGAATGCATTATATATTTTAGTCGTTCATCTTGGGACCATTGTCTCTCTCACACACACAGACACACACACGCACACGTGCGCGCGTTTAAGTTCAAGACAAATGCCATTTTCTAATCGTGTTGCCACCTGGTATTCTGCACATCTCTGTTGGCCTATAATGGGTCTGCCTCTAAAAGTGGAGCAAAGCAAAAAGTGTAAAAAGTTGTTTCACAGCCAACATTTGGCCTGCAGATGATGTGCATGTTGAGTTCATACTGATTTGTATCCAAGGAAAAGTAAAAGGTTTGAGGGTCCTTTTGCAGTTGATCCCACAATAATCACACCATCTGTTTTTACTCAAACTGGCATGACGCTGTCCATGCAAGAAGACAGCCAGCTGGGCAGTAATGAAATGGGCCCTATGCCTCATGCCAGCCAACCAACAATGAATGGGCCTTTGCCCTGATCAGACAGTTTGCTGTTATATCTGGTCTCTGAGCAGTCCTGATTAGGTGCTCATCCTGTCACAAGTTTCTCATGTCCTTCACATTTAAATTTACAGACTTAATGTGAATCACATTTCACGCTATGGCACAGGAGGTGTTTCAGTGCCTCTGCTGCTCCATCGTTAAATTCTTAGGTCCAAATCTATTTATGTTATTTCATGACTCATTATCAGTGGACAGAAAGTTCTTGAGCAGTTTACGTTGACAACTGAGTCCACATGTTACTTCTGGACACCTCTGTCAAGATGTTCTGTAAATCCAGAGGACTACTACGGTACGTATCACTGTAGCCAACCCATTTCAGTCATCAACTTTCTAGTAAACACTCCAGATAAGTGTTTATCAGAACATTTGAAGAAGTATTCCCAGCTCTAGCAGAACTTTTTGTGGGCTAACATGAAGGTTAGAACAGAAAGATTTGAAGGCATTATATGAAAGATAAACTGAGTACACTCTTGAATTGTGAAAATTAACATTTTAACATAATTCAACATCAAACGTATTTAATTTTTTTCAAGAACATTGTAGGGCTTTTTACACAATTGGGAACATTCATGAAACAGAACATGAACCCTTATTACAACCTTATTATTTTTTACGTACAGTAACAAAAACATGTGAGTTTATCACAAAATAAATACTACAGTTTTGCACATGAAGTCTGCTGTTCTCTGGACTCTCCATGTCTACAGAAGCTGCTGTCTTGGTCACAGAAGCAAGGAGGCAGAGTGGGGATAGAAGCACAGCTCAGGCAGTGTCTCATTCAGACTCATGCACGCTAATTTTGAGGCCACATGGGATGGGTGCAGTCCAGCCATCAGTCTCTACCTGCAGGGCATTCTCGCAGGTTTACAGAGCCAAAGACTTTGGGAAGCCTCTCAAAGGCCACAAGGTCCCCATTAATCTGCATGTTTTGGATGCACCCTGTGAAGGACGTCCTGATGGGTAATGCTACACCCTTGAAAGTGCCTGTACATATAAAACAAGGAAAGGAAAAGGGGAACGTTATATAATCCATCACATGCAAACATACTATAAAAAACAACCTTTTGACCTTAACATCAAAATGAACAAATTGATTTTAATAAATGAATGCACTGTGGATGTGTTAACCTGGAATGCCGCCCACATAAAGTGGATCTTTGGTCATGGTGGTTATAGAGGTTGCTGGGCCAATTGTATAGTTTCCGTCTGTGTCCACATGCATCTCCACAACGTTCTTCCGCTTAATCACTATGAGAGGAAATATAAGCACAGAGTCCGTGCAAGACAGCTTAGTATACTGTTTGTAACAAACATTCTAGTTGTGATGTGTAAACAAACACAAAAGCATCTGAAACAATCTTTCACATGTGCAATCAAACACAGTCTTAAAATGCAGTATACCTGCCACTCGGTGAAAGACTCCATCACAGAGCGACTGCTTTGGCCGCACAGAAACACTGAACATCCCTGCTCCATTATTCACCTGAGCTACCATCTGTGAAGTCATAACAGCATACCATAAACTACACTGCAAAGCCTTATGGAAGCTCAGTTTGAGGATAATACTGCAGTATACAGAGGTGTCCACGAGTGTGGTATTCAGAGGAACTTACCTCCCCTCTTCTCATATAGAGACTAAGGTGATGCCAGTTGCCAACATGGAGCAGGAGCCCTGTTAGGTTTCTGGGACGAACCTCAAATACTAACTCAAAGTTCTCACCCACAACAAAATAGTCATCTGCAAAAATACAACAATAATTATAAAGGATTATTACTCACATCATGGAATGTCATTCCAGGCTGACGAGTGACTGCGGCTGAACATGGACAGAGCAGTAGGCTGACTTACCAATGATTACATATCCCCCATTCCCTGAGAAATAACTCCCACTGTCTGTCTGCCCGTCAAAGCAGGGGCCTACACCCTGATTGGTGGTGGGCTCCCCTGCTGGTGAACCATTGATCTTAAAATTGCGAATACAGCCAATCACACCCTCCTTGGGCAGATTCTTCCACTAAGAGACAACAACAAAACATATTTAAAACACTCGCAATTAACTAGGAACAACAACTTCTATCCAGGCCTTCATGGAGAAGTGGTTTATAGTCCATAACTGTACCATTCCCTCACTAATTACACAGCAAAAAGGTATTAGCCTCTGTGATCAGACATAATTACCCTTAGATCTTGATGTAAAGATGCTGGGGTACTGCCCAGGTAGAGTGGGGAGATGAGCTTTAAATCAGAGTTCTCCTTATGGGTTAGGACTCCATCTGTGGCTCTGATCCCATCCACCAGCAAACGGAACCTCTTTTTCTCCAAACTAAAGATCACCTGTAAGATAATCAGGTATTAACAATAGGTCAATCAAATAATGCCCATATCACATATCTGCATAGAGGGAACTGCATCTAAAATATACTTTGTGTGTAAGACCTCACATCTGAGAGGCCTATGCTAAAGATCACCTGGAGGTAGTCATGTCAGTCAGAGGTGGTATTCCAGTAACAGTGCCAATGACATAATACTCATGTATCTCATTAGAGAGAACATACATCCAAAAGCATAACAATGTAGACTAAAATTGGGCTAAAGGCTGGTTGTCTTTGAGGGGTTGACTCACAGTGTGCCACTTTCCGTCATTGTACTTCTCTCTGTTGAAAATTTCCTTCTTGCGACGGACAGACAGGCGGATCCTTCCCTTGGACATATAAAGAGCCAGATGGCCATTCTCCACCTCAGAACTGACATAGAACAACAAGCCCTCGGCTGATGTTGTTCTCACGTCGACAGAGAAATGGGGTCTAGAACAAGCAAAGAGGAAACAAAATAGGGTATTAAGAGCACAGTGAAAGTCAGATCACTGCAATTTGGGTAACTGAAGTGAAATCTACACCTCTGAACACTGTGCTCTAAAGGAATGAAGTACAGCCACCACAAGGTCACAAGAGTGATTTAAAGACCCACTCACTTATTTTGGAGGTCCTCCTTGGAGACCCTGTATGTAAGGCCACTAGCATCACCCCCCAAGTAATATGCTTGCTTCACTTGTGTTGGTAAGGAGCAGTCAGAGCCATGGTCATCCACCCCTTTATTGTGGTCCTATGAAAACATGCAGACAGACATGCCATTAACTAAAAACACCCCCACTGGTTCTCATTCAGCGCAGGTGCTTTTTTTATCACTAAAAACAAAGACTGGAGCTCCACAAAATCCAGAGACATAGAGCTCTGGGCTGTAGGAAATATAAAGAGGTGGATATAAAGAGTCTGACAGTAAGTCTGACTACTTTGAGAGGCAATGGCTGTTGGGAGCCTTTCTGCACGCAGGAAACTAAATCTTGTAGTAAATGCTGTAGGCCCACTGTGGCATGAAGAGCAGACTACACATCTGATTGGCTTGCACTCTGCTCTCTCTTTCTTTCTCTCTCTCTCTCACACACAGGTTTGGACATGTAAACTATGCGTGCTTTGAAATGACGTACTGATATGATAAAACAAACAAATTCTTCGCATATTTTCTACATTGAGGATGCTGCTGATGCACCTGAGATTTGAGGCAGAATTAACTATGACTCAGGATCTAAACTTGGATGACTAGATATCCCTATGAGAGAAGACTACCTTAGACTTCCTTAAAATTTAGATTTTATAAGTGAGTTTATTCATTCCGGTCAACATTTTTTGACAAGTGGCTACCTGACACATTTATATCAGGGTGAGCTTGGGTGAAACCAGACAAATATGTAAGCACATCAGTATTTGCTGTGCTAATCTTTCAGGCTACCTTCCAATTCATGCCCATTTGAGCCCAGGAACCCAGGAACCCAGGAACCCAGGAACTGGTGATAACTGATCATTCAGTATGGGGCGGGCTTTAATGGTTGAGACAGTTGGGAAAGTTTTAATTGCAGTTGTTTTTAATTGCGAAGAAATTACATGTTGATCTTGTTTACTGATGCCATCAGCACTGTCATTGGTTGATTTCATCACTCCTCTCTATGTCATAATATAAAGCTGTTATGATTGGTTTAAGTGATCCAGAAATGAGCTTGAACAGGAAGGTGGTGAGATGGACATGAAGTACAAATTCAAATGTGCTCACAGATTAGTCTGGGCTCCCCATGCTAGATAGGGATCATTTCTGATTGAGTGTGTATGTGTGTGGTGGGAGTATTTGCTACAAGTAACTGCCAAGAAAGAGAAAGAGAATGCTACCACTGAGTCTGCATCCAAATATATGGAATCTATCTATGGTCCAATACCATGATCCCCTAGATGTTAAAGACAGGTGGCATTCCATCCATCTCCTCATAAAACATTTTCACTGTGACTGTGTAGTGTCTCCCATCAGAAACAGAAACAGATATTGCTTAAATTCTACCTTCTACAGAGAAACCATTGGAGAGGTGTTGTGATGTATGTCTGTGCCATAGACACATTAATAAGGGATTATTTTCATTTGTTGCTATGCATGTGTGGTAATTTGATGTTGCACACACATGTATACACAAATATACTAAATCACAGAAGTAAACACAGGCACATGAGAACATCATTGTACATTTGCAATACACACAAACACACACACCATGCAAAGATTAGGACAGTCTCTGTGTTAGAGTAGTTGGTAACGGAAGGGTACAAATGGTTTTGTTTAGCAATACCTAAATCAATCTTGGAACAGCCCAGAGTTCACTCACCCACATATTATCTGGGTTGTGCTGTTTAATCTGTGGCTGTTTACTTCCTTATCAAAGTATGATCACCAAAACTATTAAATCAAATGTCTAATAACTATTGGAAGAAAGATGACTTACAGAGCTCATAAAAGCGAGAGGCTAAGGAATGCTTGGGATTATGGGACAGTACGTAGTTTATTAGTGTGTGCATGGGGGATGAGGGTGTTTTCCATGGTAGACAGCATCTCATATGGCATGGCAGACCAGGTTCTTTCAAATGTTTGGATGTAGCCCCATGAAACGTTGAATTTGACAACTGGTTAAGCATGAATCCACAGAGGAAATGAGCAAAAAATTAGCAAACTCTAAAATATAAGAATGCAAATACTAAGTCAGATGGAGAAGACAAAATCACAGGGTGGTTGAAATGAGTCAGAGTGTTTATTTGTTTAAAAGGATTGGGATGGGGGGTGGGAGGGGTCAGATGCAAATGTCTCATTAGTCCACTCTCCTCCTGTTTCTTCAACTCTGGAAACAAAGCAGTACAACATGGTGTGAACAATCAACAAAATAGTTGCGGGGACAGCACGGGGATGTATGGTCTTCCTTAAGGCGGATTGTTAATGTAATGAACTATAAGTTATGGGCTTAAATTAACACAAGCACACAGATCAGACACAGAACAATCCATGAAAGACAATCACAAAATAAAGCTGTGGCACAAGGTTCAAATGTAGGATTCCTTCAACACATATTACATATCCACTTTAGACAGTTGAGGATGAAAAAAGGAACCCCAAAAATGAAGCCCTGACCACCCAAGACTATGAAAAATACCCTTCAACTACAGTAAAAGGCAAAGCAGTCTGTACCGGTCTTGAGATGCTACGATTGCGGCTGGCCAGCATTTTCTGTGGAGGTCTCTCGACAGTACATACACCCAGAAGCACATCCCCTGTGCTGTGGTATGTGCTCAAGTCCTCTGGTCGGTATAGGTTGTCTTGCCTGTAAAAGAAAGAGACAGACAGGTAGACAGAGAGAGAGAGAGAAATGCACACCATAAGTACTTTCATTTTATCATTTTTTTTGCATTGAATTTTATTGGCATTATGGAGACTGTATGGTTGCTGCTGTTATTCTTATTATTACTATTAGCAGTATGTTTAATCTGAGCTTTTGGCTTTCATAACAACCTTCAAATTATTTTAATTAGCAATGCAGTGCTTAACAATTTTAGGCTGGTTTGGATAAAAACATCTACAAATTACAATGCATCTAGACATAAAGATAAGTACAACAGTACTATAGTGTTGTATGTAGGTAAGCATTGACCTTCTTGTGTAGAGGTTAGAGAGGCAGCCCCTGAAGGAGCTCTTCCCCAGGAAGATATTTTCTGAGCTATCGCTCAGGCTTGGGGTGCCTGGTTGCTCCTCTGCGACATCATCCTCATCAATTCGCAACTCCATGCTGCAAATGGTAGAGAATAATAATTTGATTTCAATATTGTCGAGATTGTGTAAATCACTGTAATTTCTAATACAATTTGGATAGTACCTAATGATACAAATAATACTACAGTAGTACTGATATAATAGTCTGTACTGAGCACATAAAATGCTCTCAATAACTACAGTGTTATACTTAACCATCAGATGAAGGAAAGTGAGTATGCAGCTATTAAAGTTTTCATACCTTGTGCCCAGCTTCCGAGCGGTCAGATAATGCCATTTTCCATCCTTGTACTGCTTTTCGGATTTAAAGACCTTGTTCACAAATTCCATCACTACATGACCATCAACCATGCTAAGTCTTAGGCCAGTTCCCTGGTGAAGGAAAAATGACATAATTTTCACACAGACAGACAGTCACAGACAGGAATGTTATGGCTCTAGTCACACCCTAGCATCAGATGGACAAGGAGGAAGATGTCCAGATGTTGGACTGACCTGTTCGGTCTTTGAGAGGAGAATGCCATCGGCCTCTGTGCTTCGGAAGCCCAGCGACAGCACAACGTTGCCGGCCAGGCTGAAGCTGTCCAGTGCCGTATCCAGCGAGCCCCCGGCCCTGCACTCCACCTCACGGATCGCCTGCACAAGACAGAGAGAGTGGTGAAATTGGGCCACACTCACATCCAGCACAGAGCACTTCATTGAAAAAGCTGAGTGGTGGTGTTGGCAAACAAGACAGCAGAAAAGAAGATTGCATAGAGGGATATGAAACAGACAGATGAGTGTATCCAACAGCTCCAAGCTAATTAATATTTACTTTATTGATTAATTAATAGCTAGTTAATGATGGACCAAAGCTAAATGACACTGGGGGATGAGAGACTTTAATGAGGATTCAAATCTGCCCCGTACTACAACACCTACCAGGAAGTCATCTTGGCAGCCCTTGCTGACGCCCACTGTCTCGTTGAAAGCAAAATGTTGACTGTTGATCTTGACTGAAATCACACAGCCCTTCAGAGGCTGACTCTGAATGTTGAACCTGTGAAACAGAAACCAACAAGTGTATCAGCTCACCTCGACAGCTTTGCAGTTCTCAAGGAGTGGAATCAATATACCAGCAGGAATGTTGCATTAGAAAAATTAAATGTTACAAGAGTTGATTAACAGTGGGAAACAGAGGGTGACATTATGTTTCTTTTTCACTTACTTTTCCCGCAGTTGTTGAGAAAGACCTCCAATATAGTAATCCTTTATGCTTCCAAAAACATTTTGGACTTGGAACAGAGGGGTTCGGTCATAGATTACCCTTATGTCATTAGCTGTGATAATAATCAAGAATTCCTTTGCCTGTGGACCAACACATAAAAGAGCATGGTTATCCTATGGTTAATGGACAGTCCATCATACAACACGCAAATCTATCCAATCAGCCCCATTTGTGTGTTTTACCATTGCTCTTACCGTAATAGTGACTTTTTCACGGCTACTGTCTCGTTTTTGTTCTTGACCATTGATTTGAGAATTCAGCACAAGGTATCCCTTCTCCAAACTGATGGTGTAGTAAGAATTCTGAAAGATTGCAAAAGCTGACTTTAAAGCTTTTTTTGTTTTTAAACTCCAGTAGAAGTGAAGCCTAGAGGCAACACTGATCACAACACTTGATAGGAGCACTGACAGAAGTCCCAGATGAAGGAGCAGCTATTAAAGTAGACCTCACCTCATCACCAATATACAGAAGCAGGCCATTCTCAGCGCGTGTGGTAATGATTTTCTGCACTCTGAGGTTGGAGGCCTGCAAATGCCTTGGGTCAATCTTCGCATAGCCAGTGCCCTCAAAGTAGTCAGATGTTTCTATTGGCACATACCTGCCAAAAAATGTATTTGTTTAAAAAAAAAAAAAAAAAAAAAACATCTTTGCTATGATTTGTACTTGATTTGTGACAGTCACACCGGACATGTCATTCTATTAGTCTGTGGATCAGTGGCATATGTTGTGATGTGTGCAATGTTTTTTTGCAAAACACACACACACACATATATGTATATATATAAATAAAAACACTAATTTATTTTCCTTACCGTTTACATGGTGTTTCTTTAACATTGATTGCGCTCTGGAAGTTGTAGAGGCTGATGAATCTCTCATTGAAGGACCTCAGTTCTATGCATCCCTTGTATTTGGGGTAATTGAGTGAGGCTGGGGGCTGAGGAAAGGAAAGCTGTTGTCTTAGCACTTGCTCTCAAGTTGAGACAGTGATTTACATACAATGGAATAGTGCTATATACATATACTAGATTGAAACACATCAATTAACTCTGAATTAAAAGATATTAGTGAGCAGGACTTACAGTGAATGACTGAGGGTAACCTCCCACATAGAAGACCACATCATTGGGATCGATGTCCAGGAGGTTTTTAGCCTGATCCCCTTGTGTTCCGGTTGCCACAGAGGCAAGTGGATTGTTGGAGGTGTACTCCTTAATAAAGCTCACTTCAGCATCCTGGTAAATTCTAGTTCAAACACATTAAAAAAAGCACCCCCATCAGAGAATGTTTGATTATGGAGGAAATCTAGGCAAAATCTACAAACAAAGCTTTGGGCTTTGGTCTATATAACCTGCTTGTGCATTTTTTTTGTTTCATTTAGAGTTCTAAAATCGATTATCATCTTACCTGCGCAAATCCACCTTGTCGAAAAATTCAGTAGAGGGTTCCGAAAGGGTGATCAGACCTGATTTGACCTCATATTCCACCCCATTCAGTTTGTAGATTGTATAAAGCACGTTACTTCTCAAAGCCATACCAATGTAGTCACTGGATGCCTGAAAGAGAAAGGGCCCAGAAATGTTTCACACACACCTTGATCCCTCAAGACCACACAGGCTAAGAGTGATCTGTGTAGAATGGGGTCAACGGCTTGTTCCCCATTGGACACACACCAGCTTAACCTCAAATTGGAGCTAGGAGAAGAGAAAAAATCATGACCAACTCACATTTTTCTTTCCGAGGTAGAGGACAAACAAATCCCCGGTGTCAGTGCTGGCTTGCCTACGCCTGCGTTTGCCATCTCCTCTCCCTAAGGGCCTATGCAGGAGCAGGGACAGGGTGGTGTAGGCCTTCAGGTCTTCCATGTCCTTGGGGGGACGTAGCTCAACGTGGCTGTCTCCACTGAACTTCATAGGGATGACAACCTGGCACAAAGGATGAGAAAAGCATCAGAGACTGAACTTGCCTTTTGTGTGTGTGTGTGTGTGTGTCTGAGTGTGTGTGTTTAAATCTGACAGCTTGCTTTAAATGCATGCAAGTGCGAGTGTTTATGGTCCACACTGTCCACACTTAATATGCATGGTAGAATAGAAATGGTAGAATGGTAGAATAATATGAATGACAATGAATGACACTCAGCGTGAGTGACAAAGCTCTCCCAAAACGTGTTGCTGCATTGCATCGTGCACGACTGCATAACGAGTCCAAAAACAAAGTAATCAAACTGATTACTCAAGTAAGATCAAACTCACAATATTTTACACTTTTTCCATTCTCTCACTCTCTTTCTCTCTCGTTCATCTAATTCACCCACATGTTCAGGATGGAACCTGACTAGCCTGAAAAATTGAGGGTTCGATTGGCTGCTACCGTTGTGCCCTTTAGCAAGGCACTTAGCCCTAAGTTGCTCTAAGGGAGATGTAATAGATAGTTGATAGTGGACAAATGCAAGTCGCTTTGGATAAAAGCGTCTGCTAAATGCATACATTTCAAATGTCCCACAGCCTTACCCTGTTGGCAGCATCACGGGCCTGTTCAATGAGTTCTTTGATTCTGTTGATGTTCTCTGACACATTGCTGATGGGCGCCGCCTGCAAGCTTAGATTTTCAATCTGATTGATCTTATCCAGTAGAGATGGGATAGTGCTGCTCAGATTTTTCACTGTGAAATTGCAAACACACACAAGCACTACATTAGAACACAAGTGAACAGACAGTTCCCTTATTTTCCTACTATCTAAAAGAATAAATAGGCAGAAAAAAATCTAAATGAAAATGAATGGGCAGATAAATCTGCCAACAACAAAAAAGGCTCCATCTCACACACCTGAGTTGTCCACCTCATTGAGCACACTATCCAGGTTGGTTGATCCAGGGCTGACGCTGATCTTCTCCACCTCTTTCTTAATGTCATCCAGCTTGTCCATGGTATCGGCAGCAGTGTCATTGGCAGATGCAGCAGCTCTCTTGGCCTCATCAATCATGTTGGCAATATCGTCTGCACAGAAAGGGAATTATTAACAGCTTGCTACAGCAGCAACGCCTGGCACGTCACGCACCAGATTAACTGTCTGTGCAAAACAGCTGAGTCAGCAAGACATATCCTACATTACCTCTCTGTATGCCTCTCAGTTCGTCTTGGGCTTTCTGAAGGTCCTCTTCCAGTGATTGTTTTTTCTTGTTTGCATCTTCCAAGCGCTTCTTCTGGTCAGCAAGGTCAGAGGCTGCCACTGCAGAGGAAAACAAAACAGGAAAAAATTATATTTCACATCAACTTTAATAATATTACTACAAATAATGCAACTCTATAGAGTTGAGTACAACTGAGTACTACTAAAAAAGCAGTAAAAAACAATACATTCTAAAAAAAATCATAAACACATAGACCTTTTAGGTTATCTCATAGCGTTAGGGTTCAAGAGCACCCTTTTAAAGTATTTTTCGACTGTCCTGCTACATACATTTGAGATCTCTCTCTGCATTGGAGGCGGTGTCCACAAGCTTGGTCCCATTGTCCTTCAAGTCCTTGGCTCTCTGGACCAGATCAGTCTTGTTCACATCCTGCACAAACCACAGAAAGGGAAAACAATAAGATGAATCCTAGCAGTACTATGTCGCTGCCGCCACCGAGGTGGACCTGGCTACCATTAGATTCTGCACTGGGGTAGTTCCGTACCTCTGAGGCCTTGTCCGCAGCCTCTTTGGCCTCTTTAGCGGCCTTCTCAGCGGCGTTGATGGCATCGACGATGCTCTTGTAAGCGTTGATCGCTGCTAAGGCATTGCGCACGTCATTGCTGCTGCTTGAGTCGTTCACTGCCCTGCAGGGTGATGGGAGCACAGCTTTATCGTATGATCGTATGAGCGGACAGTGCAAAGTCTAACAATTACTAATTGCTAGAGGGACATACACAAAGAGCACACAAACATTACCCATTTTAAACAATGTCACCAACTGACTACCAGGCCAGAGATATGGACAAAAGAATAGGCTTGTCAAAAGCAGGGGTATTAGCCTAACTCCTGATGCACTTCAAAAACTTCCTTCCACTCTCCTATGCAGTAATGTGCCACTGCGAAGCCTGCATTTCCTCTTTAGCAAAAATCAAAAGATGAGCAACAAGCACACACATGCCTTAGGACTCCAAGAAGAAGATGGGAGAGGGCAGAGCAAACCAACATGGCTGACTCAGCTTGAACACACAATATAATAAAGTGCTTATTGTATGCAACCATTGTAGAAGTGTCAAGAGTGAAGGCAGATGGGCCTTACAGAAAGGCATATAGGCTTCTTGTGACAAAAAGAAAACATAACAACAAAGACAAAAACAAAACGGTGCACTTCTGAATAGCTGTCAGATTGCCAGAAAGAACTCATACCTCTCCAGCTGATTGGCGAGGTCACTCAGTTTCTGGGCATGCAGTTCTGCCTGCTTCACGATGGGCTCTTTAGCCGCTGCTAGGGAGATCTCATTAACTCGCTTGGTCAGGTCTGTTTTTGCCCCATCGAGCTGAGCAGCCAGTCTCTCAAAATCCTGTCAGGACATAGATCAGAATGTGATGGTAGCGGGGCGGGGTTGGGTTGGTTGGTTGGTTTTTGCATCAAGAGCTGATCACAATCACTAGTCATCTGCAAGTTCCAGCCTGACAACTGATTGGTGTCTGAAGGTGCGTGTGTTTGTGTGTGTGTGACAAAATTGTCACCACAGCATTTCCTGTTAGCATGTCTGCTACTGTCTGTGCATTCAGGGATGTGAAACCGAATTCAGGTGTGGTGATGCAATGCTGTATAATGAAACTGCCTTGGAAAATTGGACAAGTTTACAGTATAAAACATATAGG
Organism: Tenualosa thibaudeaui; assembly: GCA_027481765.1. Classification (NCBI taxonomy): domain Eukaryota; kingdom Metazoa; phylum Chordata; class Actinopteri; order Clupeiformes; family Clupeidae; genus Tenualosa; species Tenualosa thibaudeaui. Next base: position 596,972 of record JAIFZK010000017.1, on the reverse strand, counting down.
CAGCAATTTATTGGGTTTACAATAGGTAAGATTACATTATGAAGGCATGTACTGCTATGCTGCAAGACACTACCATTTTGCTGTTGTCCAGGTTTGTTAGGAGGTCTCCTGTATCCTTCAGTTGCTCTTTGGCCATGGCTATCTGTGCAGCAACTTTATCCCTCTCGTTTTCCAAGTCCTTAATGCGTTTCTGGTTGGAAAGGATACATTTCACTTCATCAAATTGCACTTTTCCCTCCCAAACATAAATATTGGTTATGGGACTTAAAAGAGGGGTATGAGATTGATTTTCTAAAGGCATTTGACTGAATTGGTTAAAATCTTCAATCACAGTCAATTGATTAAATGCTCTGCCATCAAAGTAAAAGTACATATCAGTCACCTGTGGGGGGATAGGCTCAACCCAATTATTCTGAATACTTTGAAGATAACAAATGGATGGTGATAGATGTATCAAACTATGAACAATGTAGTAGGTCTATCACAATATAAACAAACATTACATGTTTGTGTGCTAGGAGGCAGAGGTGACTTTTGAGAGAGGTCTGAAGGAAGGCGTTTCCAGGATCTCATATCCCTCCTTTAATAAAGCTGGAGTTAAGGGAATACTTTTCATTACCAGAAGATCTTGCATGGCCTGGGTGTTGAGACTGTTCTGGGTGTTGGCTTTTTCTACCAAGGCTTTGGCCTGGTTAAGTGCTTCCTCCAGGTCTTTCAGTTTAGCGTCGTAGTCTTTCAGGAGTCCTTCAATTCTCTTCGCTGCTTCCTGGTTCTGTTTGCACTGCTTCGTAACATTGGTTTTGATGTAGTCCAAAACTGTTGTCACAAAATAACATTGGCTTAAAAGCGAGTTCAAATTCAATATATATATATATGTGTGTGTGTGTGTGTGTGTGTGTGTGTGTGTTTGTGTGCATGCATTGAACGGAGTCATACGTTTCTGGGCCTGGTCCCTCTCTTTCTCTGCTGCGTCTTTTTGATCCTTGAGGTTGCGACCCTCCATCTCTCGCACCAGACGTTCGGCCTCCTCCTGCATCTTGATCAGCTCGTCCGGAGTCACAGAGTTTCCATTAGCACTGGCATCCTGCAGCTGTTTCAACAAGTCTGATGGTACAGCAACACACAGAGTCAACACACAGAGTCAAGACAGACACTGCAACACCCATCCTATGAAGCTGCACTCCAGCTGTCCCTCTTTTTTACCAGAGAGCAATTTAAAAGGCAAAAAACGGGCACCTACCCTGAATCCTCTTGAACAGGGCTTGGGCTTGGGTGTTCAGGCTCTCTGCTCTCCGGTGAGAGTCCTCAACATTATCCAAGGCCTTGTCAGCATCTTGCTTCTTCTTATCAGCCTGCACACCATCATCAGAATTAACAGAGCCCTCTCACTTTTCCCACACAGCACCACAACTGGGCTAGATGTTCATCACTTGAGTGTATATGAGCTCTCAATTAGCTTTACAGTGGTAGAGAGATAGCTATTGACAGCAACGCCTGTGACAAGACATCGGTGGCCTTCGACAACTTACTTCTTCCTTCAGCTTGGTGATGTCATCATTGAAGCTCTGTGTGTCCTGCTCAAGCTCAGTCACTTTGGTCTTCTGACGTTCTACAGTTGAGGTGTAGGTGTTCACAGCAATCTAGACAATATTAAAAATGAGCAAGCAACACAAAGAGGGAAACTGAAGTGAAACATGTTACCAATAAAACAAGAAATACATCCATATATGGAGTTTTTGCATGGCAAAGTACCAATCCAAACATTTATTTGCAATTACAGCTATACCTGTAAATGAGCCTCTGGCATATCAGTCTATTTACTTAGAATTGTGATTAGATGCTCCCACAGAATGTTCTAGATTGTTATCTGACTAATGTGCTGTTAACACATTCTTCTGTGAGTACTAAACCACAAAGAGTGGTAAACAAAATAAAGTTGCTGGAGTGATCAGTGTTATGCTACCACAAATTTAATTAATTTGAGAGTTTGTGGTAAGAACAATGTCTGGGCAGCATTTTTGACAGCATTTGTCTCCTGGCAAAGTTGTGAAATTGCATATGAAACGGATTCATGTAAACAGTGTTTGGTTTTGGTTCTCACCATGTTTTTGACATTTCTAGGTGGAACTCAAGGCATTACGTCTGTAGCAAACAAAACTGAGAGAGAAGGATTGAAGACAGAAGAGAGAGGACGATACTGCAGACACACGCACCAACACACTAACTCTAACTTAGCGTGGAGTATAGAAAAGATTTGAGAGTCAGACAGACAGAAGGGATGGCTGAGAGAGGAGGTGAAGAGAAGGAAGGAAGGGAGGAAGGAGGAGGGAGGAGAAAACAAAAGAGAAAGAGAAGAGAGGGGGCAAAACAAAGTGGAGTGCTGGGATACCTTAGCGTCAGTGATGGCTTCCTCCAGCTTCTTCAGACGCTCCTGAGATGAGGCGCTGGCGTTGGCATTCTCTAACTGAGACTTGATCTGCGCCAACTCATCATCGAGCTTCTCCAGATCGTTTTGTAATGTTTGTGCACAGCTGTCACACTCTAGAAAAACACACGTTCACAATGTCATACCAGTCCACTCTTTCACTTCTACATTTCCATTATTAACTCCCCAGAAAGAGGAAACAGGCTGACACTCACCTTGACACTCCTCCGTGTTTGTGTCTTTGGGCTCCAAGGTGTTTTTGCAAACTACATAACACAAGGCATTAAAAAAAGCTTAGAACGACTCTGCCCACATAGCCACATATAGAATACATACCAGGGTTTCTGCAGGTTTCAACAACTTTTTATGACCATTATGATTGAAATTGAAGACCACTACGAGGTTTACAGATTTGAAGTAGAATTTACAGATTCACAGACGCAAACCCTGCCCTCTGCCTACCTCCAGTCTTGGGGTCACAGTGGCCTGGGTTTCCATTGCAGTTACACGGATGGCAGCTGCCTCTATAAGCTATGGGATCCCCATAGTAACCTGGAGCACAACTGCTCAAAGGGAAAGGGTGAAATATGAGTTTAATCACACAATGACAAGATGGTTCAAAACACTGTTTGTGTTCATGGGTTTGGTTGGGTACACACCTCTGACATCTTTCGCCTGTGTAACCAGGCTTACAGATACACTGAAATCCTCCAGGTACTTCTCTGCAGCCGGTGGCAAAACTGAGAAAACAAACACAGGGATTTATGGTGTATGATAATGGACTATAAATGACGCTAATACAGTCTGGCGCCTACAGCACTTGAAGGATGTTGTGCTTTAGTCACTCACTTGTTAGAATCGATGGCGAGTGGGCAGGGGCACAAACGACAGGTCCTCTGTGCCGCGTTGCCATAGTAACCCTCCTCACAACGTTCGCAGCGGTCTCCAGCAGTGTTGTGTTGACAGTTCTGGGTAGAGACAACAGACCTCAGTCAGTACAAACATCCCATTGGGTAAAAAAAGAACTCTGACAAATCACTATACTCCACTTAATATGCACCCTAGTGTTTAAAGGATTTCAGATTCAGCCCCAGTGGTTCTGCATTGAGTGCTGCTATGTGTTATAGACTTGGCCCTGTCTGAGAAGCTGAATCTCACCCGACTACTGTAGGCCAAGCTCTCAGACATCTGATGCTGCCTATGCATGAGAGATTGGTTCTCACTAAAAGCAGCCTGTGTACATTGATCTTTAAGCTTGATGATTTAAGATGATGTTTCAATGTTTAATTGAGGTGGTGTATAATTCTTGTGTTTGTCCTTAACCCAAGTGTCCTGGGGTGGATTAATGACAGGCTGGAGTGTGCTCATAAACGTGCCCCTTGGCAGTGCCTGCCAGCTCTGAAGACTAGACTAGACACTGACTCAAGGGTGGCTTAACATCAGCATGGGAGTGGTGATGGTGTGCGTGTGTGTGTGTGTGTGTTAACAGGCATCCTCAAGCTACCTCTGCTGTGGAGACTTGACTAGACACTGACCCATGACCAGACATGGGTTGTGTGGCTTACCATCACAGTGTGTGTGTGTGCGTGTGTGTGTGTGTGTGTTAGTGTGTATCTCTTACCAGGCATATTCCGGTTCCTTCCTCACACTCATTTGAAAGGCCGTTACAGGAGCAGCGCACACACCTGCCGGGGAGCTGCCCGTCTCTATAGAAACCAGGGGCACATTTCTGACAAACAGACAGACACAGACAGATGGGAAGAAAGCTATTATTCTCAATGAACGGGACAGTGCATGAAGTCAGTTATATTAATGATGACAAAAGACATCAACAAGAATCACTAACAATACACTAACAATAACAGCAACACATTGAGCAAAGCTGTGCATGCATGAACATGTGAGCCATAACCTTTGTCACACACTGCATCTATAAATGCGTAACCATAGAACTCCCTTTTCTTCTCTGACACACAGTTGAGTGAACCATGGAGGTATAAGAAATCTCAAGGTGTTTGACATTCAAAAAATGGATATCCATGATATCCCACAGACACTTCCAGGCCAATAAATCTTAGAGGAATAATACAAACGCTAAGACAATTTCCTTCGGTTTACCTGAAGTGCAGAGCTGCCATCCCTGTCTCCCACTGAGGGGTACTGAACGTTTTGTGAATCCTGATCATAAGGTGATGGGTACTCAACCCTTTGCGTATTCTGATCGTTGGGTGAAGGGTACTGGACCCTTTGCGAATCCTGATCACTGGGTGAAGGGTACTGAACCTGTTGAGTGCCATGGTCATAAGGTGATGGGTAGTGTACCCGCTGTCCTCCATGGTGGTATGGTAACTGGTGTACAACTTGCTGTGATCCTCCTTCATGCACAGATGGGTAGTGGGGCCGCTGTGGCACTGGATGCCGTGGGCTCCGTCCGGGAGATCTGAAAGGTCGGGGCCCCGCAGAGCTCAGCTCCAGCAAGGTCAGAACGACGAGAGCCTTTATCATAGTCTTCTTCCATTGGTTTGTCTCCATGCGTGTGTGTAACATTCCTCAAGTGTAGTCTGGGTAAAATAATTCCCTTCCACACAGGTGAGCCCTCTCTTAAAGCCTAGGCACAGAGACAACGCCACACCCCCTACCTCACCGCGCGGGCACACACACACACACGCCCATACCTGAGACAGTGAGTAACGCTCACTCACACACTCACTCACATACACACTCACACATATATGTATACAGTTACAATTTTGGTTGCTTTCTCAGTGGACGACACATTTTTTCACATGAAACACACACACACACAGTTCATCTAGAGGGTCAAGTTAGTGCTTACTGGCATAAATCTCACACAGATAAGAGCTTTGCTTGGCCAAGTCGGATCAAGTCTCAGCATGACTAGGCGGGGTCTCTATTGACTTGAAGTGTATGCATACGTTAAACACACATTTTTGGAGTTCTTTTGTATAGATATATACATTTGAGGTCATTTGTTTTTTTACATTTACGAGTCAATGTGTGTGTCTGTTTGATACAACTAATATACCATATGTGTCTGGTCATTTGTTTAGGTCAGTAAGGATTGTGTGAATGAGCTAGTTAGACTTTGCTGTCTGAATACTCATACCTGAATCACACATCACAAACACACACCGACATACGCACATCCACTCAGAACAACAGGGTGGGGCTGCCACTCCCTGAAGAGACACACATACATACACACACACACACACACACACAATGTGATTTGTGAGTAACACTGTCTCAGATGCCACGCCTAACCTATGTGTCAGGGCACTGCTCTGTTCCACATTGCCTCCAGCTACAGATTGGTGATTTCCTGTGGCCACACCTGCTGAGCTGTCTCGTCACCCTCACCAGTGTTTGGGTGAGAAATTTAGAGCCGGGAGCTAAAATAAACGTGATGAAAAACACACCACTCACACAAACACACACACACACAGACAGGGACATTTCAACAATTCATCTGGTAAATAACTTTTGTGTGATGCTGCTGTTAACTGCCTTCAATAGACTGCCTACGAATATTAATAAAACTCCAAGACGAAGAGACCCCAAGAAGTTATGCAGTCACATGATTGTTATGTCTTAGCGGACTAAAGGAAAATGCCCGCTGAAATGTATACTGCCAAAGATTGGGTAGAACCCGTCTCTGATACTGCTGACTCTATAGGAACCGTACATCAGTTAAATATGAGTTTTTAAAGCCATTTTAGTGGTCTTCATCTTCCAGTTGGCAAGTTATATAATATAACCCCAATTTCAAATAATTGGAAAGTTAGGTAAAGCTCATAGACAACACTAGACTACACTCAAAGATAATCTGATAAGCTAGCAACATGACTGTGTATATAAAAGACCACAGTAGCAACGCAGAGTCTTTAAGATGTACATACCCAGATAGCAAGAGGCTGGCAGCCCACCAGAGGACAAGACTAGAATAAACGTCTATGAAATAAAAATAACCACTGTCTGTGAAATAGAAAAAACTGTTGTCTATGAACTTGCTTTGATACTCCAGCCACAAAGGTTGGTTAAAACTCTACCATGGAAAGAGAAAATCATATTTAGTCATGATCCAGAGGTGCCGCAGTCTAAACTGGGTCTAAGCTCATTTAGGACGGACCTAGAAGAGGTGCCACAGTCTAAACTGGGTCTAAGCTAATTTAGGATGGACCTAGAAGATTTGGGAAATCATCCTGTTGTTACAGAAATCTAAATGTGTTATTCTTTTTGGAAATCATGGCCTCTTGCTCCCCCTGTGCCAAAGAGGAGAGGGACCAAGCCGCTTGTTCAGTTCAAAAGCCAGCAGCGACAGTGCAGCTTGCACTAATGGAGAGTCACAAATGTTGAATGATACCAGGGGTGGAATGTAACGAATTACATTTACTCACGTTTAAGTAGTTTTTGAAATAGGTAATTTTACTTTTACTCGAGTACATTTTAAGCCAAATATTTTACTTCCTTACATTTGAAGCCTCCCACGTTACTGAGTAAAATAGTATTGATATATAATAATGTTGATAATATCGAAAAAATAAAATGTGGGGCAAAAATGTGCCGGAATTGCAATGCGAGGGTTTGCGCACGTCAATTCCATTGTTTCACACAATCTGGATAAAGGCGTTGGAACAAGATGGCTAGTGCGGAGCCAGATATGGAGATCATGGAGGATGAAAGACCAGAAGAAGACGCATTAAATTCTGGAGAGGAAAGCCATAGTAACCCTTGGCCAAACCTCGATGACCTATTCGCGTTTAAATGCAAAAAAGGCAACGACATAATCAATGTAAAATGTGTGCCGAACCGAACTTTCCGCGTACAATACCTCACCATCGAATCTACGAAAACATGTGACGGTAAATATAGGCATGTTTTGCCTGTTATACCCGAACGGTATATTTATTGTTGTTGGGTTAACGCCTTACGCTGTTAAGCACAATCTGTCTTCATGATATCTATTTCCCATCCTGATCACTAACGTTTCAAGTGAAGTAGAAAATCGGCTTCAGAAGTAATCAGTAGTCAATTTTTTACTTTTACATTTTCAGATGGGTATTTTTACTTTTACTTGAGTAGGATTTAAGCAAAGTAAAGATACTTTTACTTAATTACAATTTTTCAGTACTTTTTCTATACATACAGGTTCTGAGCAACATGCTGCCATCCAGACAATGTGTCTGACAGAGAATAACTTGATTCTCTCAGGAATACAAGGCCATACTACATTCTGTACATATTACATATAACTGTGTGAGTCCATAGTTGAATTTGCCAGGTAATGAAACCACTATCACACTGGGTGCATCATGGAACAGACCAAGACAAACAAGACAAACAATACTTTATTGGAATTAGGGTTGTGGTTTGAAAATTCTGTGGGATTTTGAGGGTTGTGCTTTCAAAGCCTACACTATATCTTAACGACTTAAAATTCATCCAAATGCCCCTGTATTTGAGTTAATTCTGTCAGCTGTTGCCATGACACAGCAGTTTGGATGTTGGAATAGCAACTGATATCAGACTGTCTTTAAGCAACCAGGAAGTTCTTTCCCTGAGGCGACGCATGCTGACAGACTCACTCGTCCACTGTTCTTTTCCAGATAATTCCGGACGCCTCATCAGCTGTGGGCTCCTTTGCCCTTACAAATGCTACCCCTCGTCAGAGCAACCTCATTGAAGATAGGGTGTGTCTGGGCATGTTAAGACAGACACATGCTATGATCACGTAGACTTGCGCTCTTTGTGTGGAAAAAAAAAAACAAAAAACATGCATCATTATAATTTTCCTGTTTCTGCTGTGTTGTGGTAACTGGCCCAGAGCAACAAGCAGGACCAGCATGTGATGTTCAATGAGCCGGTCGTTGACAACAACATTTAAAGGGGAAGGATACATACATTTGAGCCTTTCATGAGCGTTAAGATAGCTTACATAAAACCACCAGATGTCCCTTTACACTAAAGGGATCTCCTTCAGCAGTCAAACCATGATCTTACTTTTTTTTATTTGTGTACAACGCAGGTAACTTATAAAATGAGTCTTATCCAGCTTTGTTTAAAGAATGGAAGTTGCCGTAAAACAGTCAACAATTACGACTTCCCAGTCAACCCAACCACCTAGTCCACCAATATCAAGCCTTTTTCTTTTTTCTTCTCTCCTTATCTATTCATCCTCTCTTCCCCTTTCTATCAGATTTCACCCTCACTGCCCTCATTCCCTCTTTCTCACAGGGAGCACCCATCTCTTTTCTTCCAGCATTCATAAAGTACCAATGCAATCCTTCACTGTACATTTCCAAATAATTTTCTCTCCATACCTCTCCCCTCTCCATTTCCCCATCCACCCCCAGCCCTTGTCCCTTGGGCCCTCACCTGGCAAGAATCTCCACTGTAGTTGGGTGGGCAGGAGCACACCTCCACAGTGCTGGCAGGTCCCCCACGGCCATCCCTGCTGGCTTCCTCCAGGCCTACATCCCCCAGGCTGAGCCTCTGGCTCTGGGTAAAGTACAGGGCGCGCACGCGCACGTCCTCCAGCGCCGCCAGAACCCGCTGCAGCTCTGCGCGTGACACAGGCCGCCTAGTGCTGGCATGCCGCAGGTTACCCTGTCGATAAGTAAAAACTAGTCAGAGCCAGCACCGTTAATAGCAGTTTAAAACTTAAGCACAATGTGAAATGGGACGATGACGACAATAAAAAACAATACATTCAACTAAAACAAATAAAACAAGCAATTTCAATAAAAATCTACTCAATTCCACATTTACATTTGTTCAAAATTTTTGAACTGGGGGGATGAAATGGGGAATCTTCATACTGTTTACATGTATTTAGATACAAAATTATAAGGGTAGCATTTAGATTTTTTTATCCGTTTGAGCCTTTTGTTTATGCGTGAACAGACTTTTAGCTACCTCAGATCTTTTTAGCCAACTGATATTTTTTAAAACAGCCTCCAAAGTGGAGATTTTTGAAACTGTATTTTCTGGATTACACTGGATAAAAAAAATAAATAAATAAAAATAAAAATATCGAGATACATATAAACAGGACCTGAGTCCAAATGTCCTTACCAAGACCTAAACCCTGAGCCTTCATGGACTTATCTAACTGTCAATGTCCACAAGAAAAGATGTCTGCAACGGGCACGCAGCATTCTGAAGGACACCTCTCATCCTGCCAACATACTATTCCAACTCCTCCCCTCCAGAAGGCGCTACAGGAGCCTCCAGACTAAAACCACCAGGTTCAGGAACAGCTTCTTCCCCACAGCCGTCACACTACTGAACTCCCTCACACTGCACTCTGCAGTCATACCCCTTGGACTGCACACCTGTACATCTGTATATACCTAATACATCTGTGCATGACTATCTCTAGCACATCTGTATATTGCACATCTGTATATTCCACATCTGTATATACTTCTTTATATACTACTGTACATCTGTATATACGTAACACTTAATACATCTGTACATAACTATCTCTATTGCGCATCTGCATATTGCCCTTTATATTGAATCTATATAGCACATATGTAAATTACCCTCATTATCTCTTCACCTTGTATGTATATTGCTCTTCTGCCTAATTATTATTCTGCCTATTTATTATTACTACTCTTATCAGAATATAATTTGCTCTTTAACTGTACATATTGCATATAGTGTATATACTGCACTTGCTGCTCTTTGCACTTCTGATTACATGCCAAACCGTATTTCGTTACCTGTATTTATACATACATACAGTATAACTGTGGGAACTGTGGAAACAGACTGGGCAATGCTTTATTTTACAGGGCATGCCACTAGGAGTGAGTGAGTGAGTGAGTGAGTAAGTGAGTGAGTGAGTGAGTGAGAGTGAATGAGTGACTAAGTTACCTCTACTAGCTGAACTCTGCCTTGATACAGCCTGTCTGGTTCCGGGGACTGTGGGTCATAATACACCAGTGTCATCTGGTCCCCCTGCACAGACAAAATGAGGACAAATCAAGAGGGCTGCTGAGTCAAACTGTACCACAGCATGGGTGCCCGGAGAGCCTAGAGAGCTTGTACGCACACTGAGAAGCAAGTCTGGCCGCTTGTCCAGGGGTAGCATGCCTTCGCTGGGAATGCCAAAGGACTTGATCTGGTAGGTGAGGTACCCACCATAGGAGGACACCTACAGAGAAACACAGAAGAAGGCTTCAGAGTGACTTGGCAACAAGGTCCATCACTTGTCAGGGAACACTGGCTAATTAGACCACATAACAAGAGAACAAGACCAGTCTGTGTTGTGCCCACATGCAGAGCATAAAGGGGTTTTTGTTTACTCTCTCTTGCTCTCTTCAGCTGAAATACCCGCACACAGGTTGTTGCAGTACACACGCACACACACACACATGCATTGGGGCTGAAACCCGACACTGGATGCTGGCACAGTGTGGTGTGGCATCATCTGGCGCACGACTCACCCTGTCGCCCAGGTAGGAGGGTGGCGCCACCCAGTGGAGGCTCTGGACGGTGCGAGGCACCTCCTGCACATCCGCCACCACTGTGTTGCTCACAGGGTTGAGCACCGAGGTCACCTCCTCCAGGTCAGCCTTCTCCAGGCGCCAGTTACGCATGTCCACAAACTATGCACACATACACACACACACACAGACAAGTAGCATTAAGTCTGGTTATAATATCTGCAAAAACACACACAAATATACACACACACACTCACATACATAGAACACTTGTTCACAAACCACACACATAGAGATGCTAACAAACTCACATCAGATGCTACATGTGCTTGTTTATATTATGCCTAAAACAACTGCATGAATTGATAAATGTCATACTCTTCATCATGATGAGATATGCTGTATCTTTATTCCTTTTAAACTTAAATCATGTAATTCTGAATTTTTACTTCTTTTTATGACTATTTACTGTTATCTACTTTCTTAGTATTCATGTTTTCATTTCCTATAATTTAGCCTAGGGGGTTTATGTAATATAATTCACTGCACTTTGTATTTTGTAAAACACAAAGAATTGCCTCTCTGTATGAAAAGTGACATTTAAATAAACTTGCCTTGCCTCAGTATTACATTCAAAATCTTTCTCCGGGCCTTTATGAATAGTCTCTTCTATCGTCTTTCACTGCCCACTTTACCTTGACCTTGTTGGAACGCCATGAGGTCAAGGAAAGATATAAAGATGAATCCATTAGGGCTCAGGAAAAGACAACAGCAATTTTAAGAGGTTCCAAATCCACTTACACTTAGAGAAAGGCATGTGTTATTGATCTGTGTCAAGTTCTTTGGATGTTGTTCCATAGTGCAAGGAATTGTGGGGCTTTTCATGCTTCCTTTCATGCACTATACAAAAGGAGGTTTGAAAGGAAGCACTGAAGCACCTTTCCTAAGTAATTAGAGAATCCGTACACAGGAAAGGAACTTTCTTCAAAAAAAAAAAAAATCTGAAAGCAGCCTCTCTCCTCTCTCTCTCTCTCTCTCTCTCACACACACACACACACACACACACACACAAACCTTTCCCCTGCGTTTGCTGGAGCTGTGGCACTGATCTGTGGCTCCAAAGCAAAAGCACTCAGTGCAGCCATCAGGACTGGACGGGTCAAAGTGGAACGCGCCTCTTCGACAGGAGTCACAGCGTGCACCCTCTACATTCCTCTGTCACCATACACAGGCATACATACACACACACACACATAAATGAGCAAACACAGGAGGCCAAGGCATGTCACAATGTCCAAACACTCACAGTTATGCAAAGCATACCTTCATCCACTTTTGTGTGCATGCATGTTTGTATGTGTGTGTGTGTGCATGTGTGTGAATGTGTTCATGTGCGTGCGTGTGTGTGTGTAAGAGGTGAGAGAGGTTCACTACCTTGCAGAGGCACTGGCCAGTGTTGGGGTCGCACACCTCCGGCCGAACCCCACCAGCCTTGCAGTCACAAGGCACACACTCTGGGAAACGGAAGTAGCCCGCAGCACAGTGGTCACACTGGCGGCCACCGATCCTGGGCTTACACCTGTTTCTCATACACACACACACACACACGCACCAAACACACAAAAACACCATTCTGAAACACCAGGTGCACTGTAACATTTAGAAATAGCCCATGGGAAAGAAGGCTGAGCATGTCAAATGGTTCTAAAAGGTGGTGCAATCTTAAAGGAGAAATCCAGTGTGATTCAATCCCTAGGCCTGCTGTGTGAGGTCACCAAGTGCTGTCTGTAGGAAACAGAACCGACAACATAGACCAAATAGCAAACTAGCAGCTAATGCTAACTGAATGGAGCATAAGAAAATGAAACTGTGCCCCATTCAGTTAGTGTTAGCTGCCAATTCACTCCTCAGTCTATGTTGCATCAGATGTTCTAGTTTACTTTCCTAATGACAGCACTTGGTGCCATAAAACAGGGATATGGATTGATTCACACCAGGTTTCTCCTTTAAGTTTATGACTGTGGACTGTGTTTCCTAGTAGCATTGACCGATTACAAACACTAAATAGTGTTTGTATTGTAATACATTGTAATATTATATTGTAATGATAATATATGAAGTATAAGCTACCAAAGTGGTTTTAACATGCATGTACAAGAAGCTCACACACTACATGTGCCCTCACATCCCATATATCTCCAGATAGACACACATAGAGAGAGACAAACAGACAGACAGACAAGTCAGTGACACACTGAGACAGGCAGGCAGGCAGACAGACAGACAGACAGAAGGGGATGGTGGGTGTCGTTGTGCAGCCCTCACGTGCACTGTCCAGTGTGGGCATCACACTCGCCGGTGCTGCTCACGATGCCTGTGGGGGAGCAGTCGCAGTGGTCGCAGCCTACCAGTGGGTGGTAACTGAACGTCTGGCTCTCACACACGTCACACGACGGCCGCGCCGCCTGAGGGGGGCAGATGCACTCGCCTGTCACCTCGTCACACAACCGCCGCCGTCCACACTCACACGCTGCAGGGCAAGGCAATGTGTGGGGGGACAGAAGAAAAACACAGACACAGTTTAAGAATAACACACACACACACACACACACACATGTAGGAACGATGGTGCACACAACACAAAGCAGACAAAGGAGGGAAGATCAGTCTCCAAAATGACTGATATCAACATGTACAATATTTACACAAATTTATCACTTTATTCAAGTTTTAAAATTCTGTGACCTGCACCGGGCCAAACACACATTTCAAAGGCAGTTAAGCTGAAACACAGAGGCACTCACGTCTGCAGTAAGGGAAACCGTAGTAGCCGGTGGCGCAGCGGGTGCACTGGCGGCCAATGACGTGTGGCCTGCAGGGGCACTGGCCGCCCACGGGGTCGCAGGTGGGGCTGGTGGAGCCGGCCTGGTCGCAGTCGCAGGGCAGTGCCCCGTTGTAGTACAGTGCCACCAGGGAGCGAGCCGAGTCACGACAGAACTCTGAGGCAGTGCTGAGGCTACGGGAGAGACGGGTCACGTTTGGGTTACACCAGATACCCGTGTTTAAGGAAACCAGCAGCAGTACAGATATACATTGAGGTCTGTGTGAGGTGAATCAACCTGGTTTGTATAGAGTAGTTACAAAAACAGACATCTACCAAAAGATCCATTATGGCAGTGTTATGCTTAATGCTGTCACTAGGGGGCACCATTTGATGATTTAAAAAAAAAATGACTCGATTTGGAATCACCGGCGTGCATGGAGTTCATTTCATGCAGGATAACTGAAGTGATTTATATGTGATGAAGTGTATCAAAAGCCAAGCGGGCCTGGCTGTGCTGTGCTGCGTTGTGCTCATACTTGATCTGAAAGCTCTCCCCTCCACACTGGGCGATGAAATCAGGCGATTTATCCAGTGGCTTTGCTTTCAGGAAATCTGGTGTGTAACGGTCATCAGGGACGGCCAAGATATAATCCTAAAGCAGAACAAAACAAAAACAAACCCAAAAAAGAGGGGAAGAGAAGAGGGGAAGTGAAAGAGAAGATGTGAGCCAAAAAGAAAGAAAGTAAGACAGAAAGAAAAAAAAAAGCACATGCCAAAAGAGCATTAGCCCAAGTGTGAAAACACACTTGGGCTAACTACAATCTAAGAGGCACACTACACACCCAAACGAGTGCCCTCTTGTTCTCGCCCTGTTCCCACCTGTATGAGTAAATAAAGCCTATGTGTGCTCACGAGGACCTAAGGAATGCACACAGCAAGCCAGCACAAGGCCAGCCCAAATGGATTACTGCGCACAATGATATTTGAACCTGCACTGGAGCTGCCCAGTGCTTGACACCCTGAGCAAAGAGAGAAGCTAACATAGATGTGTAAACTAGATACAGATTGCACAGACAATCATGATGAAATAACAGGAAACCAGAGTGCTACACACACACACAAACACACACACACACACACACACAAACATACTCTGTCTCTGACACACACTGACCAAAGTGAGAGTCTTCCCAGGTGGGATCCTCAGGGTGACGGCGAGCTCCCTCTGGGGCACATCCAGGGCGATGCGACGCCCAGTGATGAACACACTCCTGCAGCCAGACATGGCTGGACAAAAGGAGGCATTCAGCCAGCCTGGTGAAAGAAAAACCCATCAAAGTGTTGGGTAGGTGTTAAAGAGGATGTGTGTTTGTGTGTGTGTGTGTGTGTGTGTGTGTGTGTGTGTGTGCATTTGGGGGGCAGGGGGGATGAGGTGTTTGAGGTCTGTGCTCCAGTAGTCACCCATGCCCCTCCTCTGGCACTGAACAGGCAGAAGTACCGGCACAAAACCAGCCTTTGATCAGACCGTCATGTGAGGTGAGGAGAGTGTGTGAGCTCAGAATCAGAGCAGCAGAAGACTGCCCGGTGTGTGTGTGTGTGTGTGTGTGTGTGTGTGTGTGTGTGTGTGATAGATAGAGAGAGAGAGAGAGAGAGAGAGAGAGTTCGGGTGTGTGTGTGATAGAGAGAGAGAGAGAGAAAGAGAGTGTGTGTGTGTGTGTTTATATATGTGTGTGTGAGAGAAAGAGAGGGAAATTAGTGGTGTGGAGCGTGGTGGGGGTACTACATGACTGGGCATCACAGCGTCCCTTCCCACTCTCCTAGGACTTGAGCAGTACAGAGAGCTGAATAAATGCATCCCAGGCTACATGTTCAGTGAGGCACTGCTGGAGCTCAGTGAAGCGCTGGAGGCCAGCCTGCTGTACTCTAGAGGAGTTTTATCACAACCAGACAGCAGGGCTGTCAGCCAGCTGAGGCGTTCAGCTTGATACCCCACCACCCGCGCACACACACACACACACACACACACACACACACACACACACACACACACACACACACACACACACACACTCACACACTTGCAGAAATACACAAGAGGAAGCCAGTACAGTTGAGACTGAAAGCCTGGGTATTTTATATTATGCTCAGTCAAGTTCACTGGAGACATTTAAACAAATGCATAAATACAATAGCTATACACAATAACATACATACTGTACATACATACATTCATACATACATACACACACATACAAACATACATACATACATAAATTAATGCAGGCACATGCATACGTACAGTACAAAATCACAGCCTACTGACCTGTCCAAGTCCTTCCAGCATCTATGAGGACCTCCACAGGGAAGGCTGTGTGCTCGGGCTGGCGAGAGTGCACCACAAACACGTACCTGCCCGGGTCAGGCACTCGACCACTCACAGTCACCTCCGTCTGACAACACACACATACACACATAGATCAACGACAAAGGAATAAATGGAGACCATTCAACAAGATAGTTAAAGGGGCATTTCTGAGCATTTCAATCTGTTGTTTGAGGTCACTGAATGTTGACAGTAGGAAAAACGGGGCACAG
Organism: Tenualosa thibaudeaui; assembly: GCA_027481765.1. Taxonomy (NCBI): domain Eukaryota; kingdom Metazoa; phylum Chordata; class Actinopteri; order Clupeiformes; family Clupeidae; genus Tenualosa; species Tenualosa thibaudeaui. Next base: position 580,648 of record JAIFZK010000017.1, on the reverse strand, counting down.
AAACTCACTTTCAGTTTCACTCTCCTTGCCCTGTTCTGTTAGTGTTCCATGGTTTCTCACTACTGACAGAACTTGGTTACCTCGAACAACAGGGCTATGGGTTGAAATACTCCAGAATACCTCTTTAAAAAAGAGATCTTAACTGAAAAGAGGCCCTTCATGACAGCTAACCTGCGCCCTAAGGATGTTGTGGTGGAGCTGTGGCAGTAGCAATAGTAGCTAGTAAGGAATGTCATTAACTGAGTGGCCTACCTGCGGAGATTTGAGAAGCACCCCTTCGCCCCGGGGGCCTGAGTGTGGGAAGGGCCCAGGAGGTCGGGAACCCTGTGGAGAGGGGTCCAGCAGTACTACTGAGGAGATGCTGGGGAACTGGCTCTGGACGCACACCTGACTGGAAAGCCACAACACACACCAGATACAAACATTAGCTCTTGCTATTCTGGCTAGTCAAATCAACTCTACCCTTAGAATAAGCAATGAGGAAGACCTCAAAAGTCCAAACAAATTCCAATAACACACACAAATAAGCCCCTCATTTTTTGAAGAGAAATACGTCATCCATTCGACAGTCCAGTAGGATAATCTCCATCCACCTTCCCTGGCTGCCTAGCAGTGAGTGGGAGAGCCAACGTGACTGTTCATTGGCTGGGTCAGTGAACAGACGCAGGTTGTGACCCCTGAAGGGAAAAAAGTGCTGTAATCTTCCCTTTGAAACTTGGATAGACACATCAAATCCCTCACTACTTTGGCTACTTATCCCTCAGTCGCATTCTAATACCCAAATCCCAGTTTGTTTGCATGCATGTGTGTATATGAGTAAGTAAGCGAGTGTGTTCACTGTGTGTGTGTGTGCACGTGCATGCGCGTGTGTGTGTGTGTATCTGTGTGTGTGTGTCGGACAGCAATAGTGTGTATTCATGTGTGATCTGCTGGCAGCTGTTCAGGCCTTATAAGGCAGTGGATGTCAGCTTGTGTGAGAGCGTGGGAGCGAGGACCCCTCTGTCTAAAGTGGTGTGAGATTTATGCTTGTAAAACATCTGACATTTACTCATACCTTGACGACTCCTCCTAAGGCCATGTAAAATGAAGTAAAGAGATTGTAAAGCAACTGTAACAAAGTAACAAAGCCCTAGATCTAAGTGCCCAAAGTAGGCATCTTTTATTCTCTCTATCTCTCTCTCTCTCACATACACACACACACACACACACACACACACGCACACAAAGAAGCCTAAATCTACATTTATATCCAGCAGAGTATTCTTACGATTACCCTCTCTCTCTCTCTCTCTCTCTCTCTCTCTCTCTCTCTCTCTCTCTCTCTCTCTCATATACACACACACACACACAGAGTCTCTCTTTCACACTCTCTCTCTCCCTTGTCCTCTCCTTAACAATTCCAAGTCCAACTCTTTTGATCTCAAACAACAACAAAAAAAATGAAAGAGTCGCCATGTTGACTTTCCCTAGCACTGAGCCCTTTTCTTCCTCTCCGCTCACTTCCTCCTCTGCTTTGTTCAGTTTAGCCTCATTATGAGGGGCCCGGCTTTTATAATGGGCATGTACCTTGAAACAACGTCTCACATCCAGGGTTATTTTAGAGGGGGGTAGGGGAGTGGGGTTGGTGTGTGTGTGTGTGTGTGTGTGTGTGTGTGTGTGGGGGGGGGGTACTCTTTGAGATAGGATTCTGAACAGTAGCTGTGTTTAGTCACTGTGGGTCTGGCTTGTCCAAGGCTGACACTAAGCACACAATGTCAGCTACAGCCAGAGACTAATGAGGGCTTTAATAGGGGAAGGGGCTGGTCTCTCAGATGGAGTATGAGTCCGTTAAAACTTCCTTGAAAATATTTCTCAGAGGAAATAATGAATGATCCTGATGTCTCTATGGCTCTGTTCACCAGCACTTTTTTGCCAGTGTTGCGACAAGTGTGTAAAATCATGCAGTGTGTAAAATCAGCAGCTCATGTCTGATTGCTGTGGAAGCAGGTAAGGATTGTAGATTACTGTGTTGTTAATGTTGTGTCAGTGTAGCCTACTACTAATAATAACAGACAAAGACATGGTCTCTGGAGTCTGTTCACACACCTGAGATTTAAATCTCTCAACAGCCTACTGTCACAGCCAATGATTAGCTATGGTTGTGTCTAGCTACAGAAACAAAGAGAGAAGAGGAGGGTGTGAGTCAGAGTAAAAGTCACCCAGTTACAGGTGTGTAGTCTTTGGAATTTATGGAATTACACCTGGTCAACAGGTGTGCCCTTTACAAAAAAAGAACAGACCGTAGATAAAGCCTTGACAGGAGGAACCTCTTTTTCCAGACATCACTACATCAGGGCAAACAGATGGAAAATGTGTGGCCAGTCCAGCACTAATAGCAGCACATATTTAATCTAACATGTTAGGCTTTCATGTTAAAGTTTCCAACACTTTCATGCTACATAAACTGATAACACTGATAACACATGTTGTGTGTACTGTATGTATATGTATATTATGTGTATGTATATAAATATGCATATACAGTGTTGCTCATAGTGGTTATTGGATAGTGGTTGGCCAAAGCCATTTATTGTGAAACATCTGTGTTTACTCTTTTTAAACCACAATGACAACAGAAACTATCCAAATAACCCTGATCAAAAGTTTATCAGGCCATACTGTAATTTGGCCTGATAACCTGCACACAACTTGACACAAATGGGATTGAATGGCTATTAAAGGTAACTATCTTCACCTGTGATCTGTTAGCTTGTAATTAGTGGGTGTGTATAAAATTCAGTGAATTGCTGGACTCCACGAAGTGAAAAGTAAGAGAAAATGTAGACATCAAACTATGGTCTGGTAGACCAAGCAAAATTTTCCTCACAACTGCAAGAAAAATTGTTCAGGATCTGAAGAAAAAGCCTCAAATAACATCAGGTGAAATTCAACTCTCCCTCAAACAATGTCATGTGGATGTCTCAAGCAGTACTGTAAGAAATCACTTGAAGAAAAATGGGCTGCATGGTAGAGTTGCCAGAAGAAAGTCACTTTTACGCAAATGCCACAAAGAATCCTGCCTCAAATATGCTACACTGCACAGTAACCCCAAACCTTCTGGGAGAAAGTAATGTGGAGTGATGAAACCAAAATGTTACGTTTTGGGCAAAGCCATACACGCTATGTTGCGCAATATTATTGAGCCACTCTGGGGAGACCTGAAACGTGCTGTTCATGCAAGACAGCCCAAGAATTTACAAGAGCTGGAAGGTTTTTGCCAAGAAGAATGAGCAGCTTTACCATCTGAAAAGATAAAGAGACTCATTGACAACTACCACAAAAGACCACAGCCAAAGAAGAAGCTGTTGATTGATGCTAAAGGGGGAAATACACAGTATTAGGAACTGGGGTATGTAAACTTTTGATAGAGTGAAAGTGTGAAGAGTGAAAGAAAACATTTTGTGTTATCATTGAGAAATAGCCAAGAAACAAAACATTTTGTCAGGGTATGTAAACTTATGAGCAGCACTGTATGTGGGGTTTATGTCAATCTTTGAGTGTGTGTGAGTGTGTACTGAATACTGTATATGTGAGTTTCTGTTTATGTCTATGGCATGTGTGTTTGCATGTGTGGTGTGTGCATGTGCGAACGTGTCAATGTGTGTGTGAGTGCATGTATGTACGCATGTACCAGTCGTCGGTGAAGCGTCCGTGCTCAGACATGCAGAGCACCTTGGGATCCACGTACTCCATGGAGAACTCCTCGGCCGGCACTGCATACACTTTATACTGGAACACAATGAGCACAGCATCCATCAGCTCCACTACCTACTACTTTTCAACCATGCTACTCAATACCCTTAACATGCCAAAGCCCAATGGTCAGACCCTCCCTGGGTCTAGACGTGCCTGTGCCAGCGGTACCCATGCCCGTGGCATGGCATGGCAGCACTCACCAGTAGGAGCGAGGCCGTGGAGGTCTGGAGCAGCAGCTCTGTCCGGTGCGCCATCTGCAGCATCGCCACGCGGTTCGAGCGGTCCACAGCCACGCTCCGACACAGGAAACTGTGTGGGCGGAACAGGAAGATGCATCATTCAAGGTTATGTGCTATATGCTTACACCCGCTTGCATGTCTATGCACATTTGCCCAAGTCAACAAACACAACTAGAAAGAAATCTCATCTAAACAGACAAGAAAGAGATACAGATGGATTGCTGAATGCTATCTGATTAACTGCTGTGCGAAAAGGTTCTGCCTGTAACATAACTCATTACAAACATAACCATTTAGCAGTCATGATATCAATATTGATGATCAGTAATGATTTTTTTTTTGCCATAATCAAACAACCTAAATGGATAACCAGAGAATAAGCTCTAATATATATTTTAGATGCATACACACACTATATAGCATTACAGTGAGCATTTCCTGAAGTGATTTGTTGACTAGAGGTGCCCCCACCTGTAGGTACAGCTGTAGATGGTGGCCCTGGCATGGACCTCCTCCTGGGAGTGGCCCCTGACATGAATGTTGATGTTCTGCGCCATGTCTACCTCACTGGCATACTCCAGCACCACGGCGTATAGACCGGGATGGGGGATGTGCAGCATCAGCTGCATCTGAGCCTTCACAAAGACAGCAAAGTCAAATATCTCACACACACACATACACACACGGGATGACAAGCTAAGCTTATTGCTGCATAATTAATATGGAGTCTGTGTGACTTGGCATTGGGAGGAGAGAAGAGAGAAAGGGATGAATGTATGAGTGAGTCTGTTGTTCACACAGACAAAGAGAGGAAGTGCATATGTGGCAGTGTGTGTGCTTGCGAGAGATTGTGAGTCTAGGTGTGTGTGTGTGTGTGTGTGTGTGCGTGTGTGTGTGTGTATCCATCTCCCACCCCACCTGTCTGCCGTTGATGGAGGCCATCTCTGGGTGGTCTGCGGTGGGCCGGCGTGTCCTCGTCTGTCTCCGGCCCCTCCTGCGTCGACTGCGTAGCGACAACAGCCCCTCGGAGCCCAGCACGGACGGGAAGCGCTCCATTGGCACATGCTTATAGAGCAGACAGCTGCATACACACACACACACACACACACACGTAAACACAGACATGCACCAAAACAGCTACTGTCAAGGGATATGGAGATGGGGCAATCCCAGGAGATGGAGCCATGATGTATCATTCACCAGGACTGCAAAATCTCACACTCATGTTCTAAAATAAGGCCTCTTGTCCAGTCATTCAATAGCATGGTCAGAGACAAATGGCACAACCAAATGGCTCTGGACAGTAGACCAGACACACACACACACACACACACACAGACAGCCAATTCACCTCTTGTCGTGTTTGATATAGGTGCAGGGCTCAGTGACTCTCTCCTGTAGGATGGGGGCCTCATAGTAGTCACTGGGCAACAGCACCAGATAGTCCTAGAGAGATACACATGTGTACTGTCAGGCTGTATCATAGCAAAACATGTTATCATACTCTAAAGCACAGTATAGATTGCACAATTTATTAAGTGTGGTGAACTTAGTGTGGTGGCTGAAACATTGATGGTTCATAAATCTGGATATTTAACAATTGAATGCAACACAGAGGAATATACTGTTGATCTGTTGTGAATCTTGAGTTTGTTCTACCATATGTCCAATGCTTTGCTGTCTGCTATGTTCTGCTGTGCTCTGTTGGCTCACCAGTAGAACGCCCTCGGCACGAATGTGGAGGTTCCACTTGCCAGGGCTCAGGGTGAAGGGCTGGGCAAAGCCATCGCCAGGTGCTGTGACGAGAGCTGGTGAGCGACTGGGCAGGAACACTACCTCTTTGCTCTCGCCTGACCCTGAGAGACATCAACAGACACAAATCAACACACACACACACAAACACAGAAAGCCATATCTGTGCATGATCCACAACACCATCCTTTGAGGTCTGTGACCATGTGCTCTTTTTAAGAGAGGAGCAGCTTAGCAACGAACTGATGGCACTGCAGACTAAACAGCTGAGAGGTCATAGAGACTGAGTGCTTAATGTTAATGTTAATGTAGAGATGGCAGGCAGTACCACTACTGAAACTTTGAAACTCTGAGCACATGGTGAATACCAGACCTCTGGGGAAGGGCTGGAAATTTGACACATAAGAGGATCTAGAAGCTTTGCTGTTTGGAAAAGCGAGGCAGTTTATTCCTAGACCTAAGCACCCGGGAATGTCTGATCAGACTGGTGCGGTATTAGTCCACGAACAAGGTGGGTTTACAGATTCAGACTTACTTACCCCTCTTCAACACTTATTTCTGCAGGGTGTGTATATTTAGATAATGTCCTCATGTGGTCAACCAGTTTGTGTACATTTCATGGGCTGAATCCCAGTGTCCTTCCTATCCCTCAAAGGCATAAAGAATTATTGGCAGCCAATCATGAGGTGGATTCAAGCCAATAACAGTCTTTAAGGGTTTAGGGCTTAGGACATATCAGGGACAATTAGGATTTAGCCATGAAATATATATTTCACATCTCTCTTAGGCCTCCACTGGAGGTTTTTCAGTCCCCTTGTACACTTTCTTGGATCAAACACTACACCTAGTTCCTGCCCCTATGACCCTCACCGGTCCTCACTATGGGAGAGGGGTGGCAGGACAGGGGAGACAGGGACAGGGGAGACTGTTGGCCTTACCTCCGCGGGAGCGTGAGGCCGTGACACGGCCAGTCACACTGGCTGCGCCGGGGTTGGCGTAGCGCAGCAGCAGGCGGAAGGCGGAACGGTCGGCCTTGTCCACATGCACACTCACACTGACTTCATTCTGGAGGGAGAGGTGGTGCATACACACACGCACACGCACACGCACACACACACACGCACATACACACAAACACAAAGTGGAGTGACGAGCAGGGAAAGGAAAAGAGGGCAAGTGAGATGCAGGCAGGGGTGGGGTAAAGGTCAAGTTGAGGTCGGAGTCCAGGCACATCCAGGCACTTAATGCTCCATACACCCTTAAGGATCCATCAATAAGTCACTCTTCAAGTACGGACCAACCTGAAGACTCCTCAAGCCAATCGTTCACACGCTACAAACAAACGCATCCAGCAGGCCATGCATTTAGAATGACATGCCTCAAGCATGAGGACTAGCTGACGGACTAGCAAGACGAGGCAAACAGGCGGGTCACTTTCTGCCTCCAAAGACTGATTGACTCCACACTGTTGGACCGCTAATCAGTTTCTTTGATGTCAAAAAGTGCCGAGAAAAACGGAGTGATGGCAAACCCACGCATCACTTACAGTCGCAGCAAGAGTGCAAGCCAGACTGGTTCACCAACAAAATCCTCCCACGCACCACTGCCCCCCGAGGCCTGGGAGTGACATAGCGCAACACTATGTTGTAGGGGCCTGGGGAGACCACGGCAAGATAGAGGACCACTTCTGGCTGGGAAGAGAAAATGCAAAGCCTTTGAGCAGCAGGGGGAGAGAGGGAAAGAAAGAGAGAGGGAGAGAGGGAGACGGGGGGGAGAGAGAGGGAAGCTTGGTCCCTTCACCAAGATAGGCTCATGGGCTTACAGTCTCCAGCGAGATAAGATTAGCAAGTATTCAGCTCAAAACAAAAACAAAAAACAAATAGCAGATAGCTATGGCTCACAAACACGGTAAGTGCAGCAATTGATACAACAGCACGGTCGTCATTTTTTCATGCATCTGAGTCAAGTAAACTACCCAACCAAAACATCTGCCACCACCTATAGTGTTTTTAAGTCATTAGCAAAGATGGATAGTCTAGTCTCCAACTTAAATGAGGCCAAAAATGAGGCTGGCCTTACCTGGGCAGGTGACATAATGGCATAGCCTCTCCAGCTAAACTGTGGGAACACCTGGGGGTCGTAACCGAAGCGGACGGGCCGGGCATTGGGGGTGATGCCATTCTCCACCTCAGTCTTCAGGTGATGGAGGCTAGGGAAGTAGTGGTTGGTCTCGGGCCTGGAACCAGAAGTAAAGCAAGATGAGAAGGCATCAACACGGAAAGCATCCTTTAACCCTCTCAAAAATCTGCAATAAAATGTATCTATGTAGGGTTTTGGCTACTATTTCCTCTGGCATACACACAAAGAATGTTCTTATTAAACAGAACTAAGATAACTGGCTCTGGCAACAATAGCTCGATTGTGGAGGGTGGGGTTGATGTTTCTCCTAACCCTCCCCCTTCCACCACTACCACACACACACACACACACACACACACACACACAGAGGCCAACACATCTACAGAACCAGACCCAGTGGGTCTTACTCATCACAGGTGCGGCCTCTGATGTTCTTCCGGCACTGGCACTGCCCTGTCTGGTCATGGCAGCTACTGTCCAGGGCCCCGCCCACATCACACTGGCAGCCTATCAGCAAGAGAGCAGCATAAGGAACATAGGAATGGCACCTTGTTAATTATCAAACTCAAGGACTTTTGGACACTTTTTTTTCTAAATCAATGATCCACCGTGCATTTGTTTGAGAAACAGATCAAAGTTATCTACTGTTGCAACACATTTTTTTATGACAAGAACCATCAGATTGATGATAATGAGCATAAAAGGCTCACATACAATCAGATACCATGTGTTACCATTTTACCAGGTAAAAAAAAAGTTATTAAGAGCAAACAGCTACCATAGGATACCAACTACAAACACTACTGTGGTAATCGCTGGCTAGGGTGTGCACGCCAGGCTCTCTGAGTTAGCTGGGGTGGTGGGTGACTCACCTTGGCAGCCAAAATAGTTCTTTCTCTGGAGCAGGAAGTGGGACTCCTTGCATATGCTGCAGGAGTGACTGCAAGTGTTGGGCTTGCAGTAGCATTCACCAGTTTCCTGAAACACACACACACACACAAAAGTCCCCACCAGTCAACAACTGCACAATGCATCAATTCTACCTTCGGGTCATTGCAAGGAGTCGTAAGCACAGCACAACACAATCTCAGGTTGGTCCTGCCTCTTCTTACAAAGTGTTTTATCACTCCAGCTTTTTAAAAGAGCTGCAGATTGCACACACTCACCTGGTGGCACTCACCCACACCGCTCAGCGTGCCCTTATCATCGCACATGCACTCTGCAGAGACGAGCGGAGAGGAGAGAGAGATAAATTAGTTGTGTGTTTATCTAACTCCTATATATATGCCTTTGTAGGGTGACATTTTCAACTCTGTCCAAGACAGACATAACAGAGACATTAAAAAGCATAAATAAAAGAAATATGGGTTAAAGGACATGAAGCCAGACAAAACACATAGACACATGGACAGAGAGAGGGAGAACAGAGAGAGTGAGAAAAAGAAGTGGGCAAGAGAGCATGAGCGCGTGAAGAAGGGAGCGAGAGTGGAGGTGAAGAGAGAGCTGGAGGGCCGCAGGTGGAGGAGGATGAATAGACTCTGATTACTCCTAACCACGTCTCTCTATTCATGGCTCACAAGCACGAGCACAAAGCACGTTTTCCTCAGGCCCCCACATCAAAGCCAGAGCGACCACATCATACATCTGGCCATGGTAAAACCCAGAAAGAATTCAGAGGGGAATATTAAAAGTGTGTTTGTATTTGTGTGTGTGCGTGTGTGTGTGTGTGTGTGTGTGTGTGTGTGCGTGTGTGTGCGCGCGTGTGTGTGTGTGTGTGTGTGTGCTGCCCTGTCCATATATCCCCCTGGCAGTGGACGGGTGATAACATTCCTGCGGTAACTCTAGACAGACGTCTGGACAAAGGTGAAGGCTGTTTTCTCTCGCTCTGGCAGCAGCCCTGGGAGAGGACAAGCAGAAGCAGCAGCTCAAGCTGGCTTTGGGATGGAGCCCTGTCTGCCCACTAGTCTCTTTACAAGAACCCAGTGAAAAGAAAGACAGGAGAAAGAGAGAAAAAATGAGAGAGAGAGAGCACACATTCAGCCTCACACCTTTTTGAGGACATCACTCACGTGGGCCGACAAGTCCAGGCCTGTTGTTGCCTTCACATTTTTCAATTCCCAAATGTGCTTTGAGACCTCATAAAAAACTGACTGTGTATTGTTTATCAGGACTAAACAGCCAAAGCTCCCCTGCTCCAGAAATGAGTATAAATCACCCTTTGGTAACACCAAGGCTGAGTCCTGGTCATGGATCAACACTCGTGTGGTGTGGTGACTAAGCATTTCTCTCAGGTGAGGTGCCTGAGGTGAAATCTGAAAATGCTGGTAATAGTGGAGCTTTTCAGAGAGGCAGCTGAGTATATTACACTTTCCCCACCAAAACACACAAATGCCTGAGGCCACTACATGGGAATTAGTTTATCTGAAAGCTATACTCTATGCACTTCTATTTGTGCACAAGATTGCATATCAGTTCTGCATAGCATTATGCATATGACTTGCTTTTTTTGAGGGGAGGGAAAAGGGAGAGGGAGAGAGAGAGAAAGAAAGAGAGAGAGAGACAAACACAGAGAGAGAGGCAGGGGGCAGGACTCTGCCACTCACCTATGCAGCCGCTGGGGTTGTCACTGGCCAGGTTCCAGTAGAGGGCCTTACAGCGGTCACAGCGAGGACCCTCCACATAGGGCAGGCACACACAGGAGCTCTACATCACATCCACACACACATACACATAGCAGACACACACACATAGAGCAGACACAACAGTCAGTGTGACTACAAATACCAAACCCAACCAACAGAAACAAATAACTCACAGTGAACCACTTAGCACTGGGACAACAAAATAGGATTTGACAGAGTTTGAGTTTTGAACAGGATTTTATTCAGCATATTAAAAACTGTGTATCAGCATCTGTTGAAAACAGACATCAATCACCCACAACCATTTCAGAGCATCCTGCCAGATGCGGCTTTGGCTGATTGGCCAGTTCCACACAATGGCTATCAGCATATCACTAACAAAACATTGCACTGCCAGATAACAGACCAACAAAAAAGTCCTCGGCACGCCTGCACCTCTGATGTCACTGATCTGAACTCCAGTTTCTCGCAAGAAATGGAAGGAAGTGGCTTTTCCTTTTGTGATTGCCGTTAATTCTCACTTCCAGGCACGTTACCACTTCCGTGTAAACACCAGGGCACTAATCCAGTCAACTCTCCTTTCAGATTTAGCCACACATTTGTCCACATTTATGGGATAATGTCATGGAATGGAATGGTAAGCTCTTTGATCTGGAAAGCATTTGTGTAGTGGGGGTGAAAAAAAGGATTCCCACCACAGGCAAAGTTCAGATAAAGAACTAAAAACCTCTCTCACAGTTACACTGTTTGGGTGTTTGACAGGGGAAATATACACAGTGTGTTTCACGCACAGAAAGAATGACGAGCTAGAGTTCTGTTAAGTTAAATCAACCACATCACCTCTACGCAAAAGAGCACTTTCTGACACACACACACAACACTCTCTCACACACACACACACAGTGTATTTCACACATAAAGAGGACGACCCACAGAACTTGGTTAATCAAACCACATTTTTCACATACACACACAGAGAGAGAGAGAGGGTGAGATGGTACCTACCCCCTGAGGATCCTTAATGCCGACCTCTGACCCGGCTTGGTTGCACTGGCCGCTGGGGGCTGGGGAGGATTCAGTCATTATATTAACACAAATACACGTTACATAAACACACTGATGACATTTATAGCACCCACTGAACAAGCCGCCTCCACAGGATCTCTCCCTGCCCCTGACCGTAAAGATGAGTAACGGGTGGGTTAGACTCTTAGAGAGGGGAGAGGTTAGTAGAAGGTCAAGCAGATGAAATCCAGCTCACAACACAGCAGGGATTCTGAGTGGATATGAAACACTTTGAAACAAACACATCAAGGACAAGTTTGACCCGAGACTTTGGTTGATAAGAAACATGAAGTTACAGGGACAATGTTATGGGGCTGTGAAGCTTTCTATTTATTACCCACCCATTTGCCTGACAATGTTTAGGGTCTATTTAATTCCTGTGTTTTCTTTCCTGAAAATTTTTCTTTTCCATTTAAAAATATCATAGAAAATGTAATAGAAAATGCTACAGACAGTATTGATATTTCAAATATTTTTCTCATTCTCATTTCTCTCTCATTTCCAGAGAGCAATTTGATTTGATCTTCCCATTTCATGGTTTTTCAGTACACTTATGTGTATACACTAATGATTATGGGTCTGCAGTCTGAACACTTACCAGTGCAGTATGGGAACTGAAGGCGGGAGTTGGAGCAGCGGTCACAGCGCTGTCCTGCCACTCCGGGTCTACACACACACTGGCCAGACACGGGGTCACACTCATCATTCCAAGATCCATCTGGGTGACACCGACACTCTGAGAGATGAACAGAGGGGGGAGAAGAGGAAATTACTGTTTGTCTCTGGTGTCCCATGTATATGTTGCTCATTAGTCTCTTCCAGACAGCATATACTGTATGTGATCTCCTCAATTCACAGATCTGACTTTCAAGACACAATAATTACTGCTGATTGGACTGCAGTCTTAACACACACCAGTGCAGTATGGGAACTGGAGACGAGGATTGAAGCAACGGTCACAGCGCTGCCCTGCCACTCCAGGTCGACACACACACTGACCAGACACGGGGTCACACTCATCCCCTTCAGATCCTTCTCGGTTACACTGGCACTCTGAGAGATGGAGAAAGTAAAAGTGAAGGTTGAGGTACACTATCGTTAAGATACAGTATGTCCATGGTGCTTATGTGTTACACTGCAGATATAGTTCATATTTATACATTTATAATTTTTATAGTCATATTCATGATATTTTTCATTTTAAAATTCCAGAAAGCACGGCTGTCTTTTTTGGTTGGGAAAGCTTCTATCAGACTGAAATACCACAGATATTCTCCTTGACTATTTAGTGCTGTTTGGATTTTCTATATGCTTAGGGTAGGTGCTTCAATGTTTACTTTCATGCCTCCTTTGGCATAGGTTACCCTGAAGCATCTTTTGAAATGAAAGATGAGAAGTGACATCTCAGAATTCTTTGTATCAGACAACAATAGCCAATTGACTTGACACAATCTACTAACTGCCCTATAGTGGAGTTGGATTATCTTCACACCATGAATTCATTTTTGTATCTTTCCTTGACCCCATGTAATTTTCCGATTTTCAAGGTAAAATGAATAGAAAAAGGACAGCAAATTCTAAGGCAGCCTGTGTACATCTGATCACACACCAGTGCAGTATGGGAACTGGAGGCGGGAGTTGGAGCAGCGGTCACAGCGCTGTCCTGCCACTCTGGGTCGACACACACACTGGCCAGACACGGGATCACAAACATCACTCCGAGATCCTTTAGGGTCACACTGACAATCTGATTAATAGAGGGAGGAGAAGAGGAAATTACTGTTTGTCTCTGGTGCCCCATGTACAGTATTGCAGATATGTTGCTCATTAGTCTCCAGACAGCATATACTGTATGTGATCTCCTCAATTCATGGGTCTGACTTTTTCAAGACACTAAAGCCACTGCTGCTTGGACTGCAGTCTGAACACACACCAGTGCAGTATGGGAACTGGAGGCGAGGGTTGGAGCAACGGTCACAGCGTTGCCCTGCCACTCCAGGTCGACACAAACACTGGCCAGACACTAGGTCACAATCATCATTGCGAGATCCTTCTGGGTGACACACACACTCTAAAAGATGAACAGATAAAAAGCCAAGGTTACCATATGCCCAGAGTGCAATATATATTTCTCATTTCAAACTTTCAGAGAGAATGGCTGCCTTTGGATAGCATGTTTTGCTTCAAAAGACTATCAGACTGAAATGCCCCAGTAATATTCAGTAGTAAGAGGTATATGTCTTCTCTAAATGCTTAAGAAACGGTGCCTCAGAGTTTCCACTCTGGCCTCCTTTAGCACAGGGTACCCTGAAGCATCCTTTGAAAGGCCAGCTGATAAGTGACGCCCCACAATTTCTTGAGGCAGTTTGTCATAAGTCAATGACATCCAACATTCTTTTAGTGTTAGCTCCTTTTAGTGTTGTTCTTTTAAAACCATAGTTGCCTTTTCGTAAGTCATAAAGACTTCATCTTGATATCTTTGCTTGGCTCAATGACATTTTCCATTGAGGTTAAGGTAAGGCGAAAACGAAAGTCAGAAAAGGCTCGAGGAATGGAAATCCTCAGGCAGCGGCCTGTGTATATTTGATTACACACCAGTGCAGTATGGGAACTGGAGGCGAGGGTTGGAGCAACGGTCACAACGCTGTCCTGCAATTCCAGGTCGACACACACAGTGGCCAGAAGAGGGGTCACAATCATCATTTTGAGATCCATCAGGGTGACACTGACAATCTGAGAAACAAGCAAAGAAAAGGGGGTAGTTACCATATGGCTGAATCTCAGTGTACCCCACCCCCCAACTGCTAAGCCCTGAACCCTGGAAGAATCAGCCAATCCTGAAGTTGACTGGCATGAATCAACCAATCATGAAGCCAGTTAAGTCTAAGGTTCATGGTTTAAGGTTTGGGGGGCGGAGCTCAAGATTCAGCCTATGATTCTGAATGTTTAAAATCCAAAACATATCTATGTACTGTATTGAACTTCATATTTCCAGACAGACTTTTTCAAGACACTATAATCACTGCTGGATGGATTGCAGTCTGAACACACACCAGTGCAGTATGGGAACTGGAGGCGAGGATTTGAGCAGCGGTCACAACACTGTCCTGCAATTCCAGGTCGACACACACACTGGCCAGACACGGGATCACAAACATCACTCTGAGATCCATCAGGGTGACACTGACAATCTGATTGACAGAGGAAGGGAAAAAAGTTTGTCTCTGGTGTCCAATGTACAGATGTTCTGGGTGACATACACACACTGACGGATAGACAGAGGAAAGTGGAGGTTACCATACGCCCATGGTGCCCCAAATACCGCATTGCAAACATGTTTTTAATTTTAAACTTCCTATATCCTTACGAAAGGATAACTGAAGAGTTAACTGAAATCTTTGAAAGGTAAGATGAGAAGTGACGTCGCACAATACCTTGCATCAGGCGTCAACAACCAATCAACTTGACACAATCTGATGACTACCCAATAGAGGTGGATTCTCTTTATACCACCATGATGCTCTCCTATTATAAGTCATTACCAACTTCATCTTCATATATTTCTTAGACCTCATGACACGATTTTCTGACAAGGTTAAAGTAAAGTGAATATGAGAAGGCATTAGGACAGAACTTCATCACACACCAGTGCAGTATGGGAACTGGAGGCGAGGGTTGGAGCAGCGGTCACATCGCTGTCCTGCCACTCCGGGTCGACACACACACTGGCCAGACACGGGGTCACAGTCACCCCCCTGAGCTCCGTTTGCATCACACTGGCAAGCTGAGAGATGTTTGGAGAAAAAGTGTAAATGATGTCTATAGGCCACATGCCATAAGTCTACTTATAGAGTTCACCCAAAAGCACCAATTATCATGCACTACCATACTTCCAGTTTTTTTTGTTATGAAATAAATGACTATTAGCAAAGTAACTATTCATATTCATCCAAGGTCAAAAAATTTACACTGTTGTTTTTTTTCTAGAATAAAAGAAAGGTAATATGCAGATGTGTTTCCTTAAATAGATGATGTATACAGGCAGTTAAATGTTAAATGTTAAAGTTAAATGTTGTTAAAAAGTAATGAAAATGTAATGTATTTACGTACAGGAGCAGAACGGATACCCAGAGTGCCCTGTGGCACACTGTTCACACTGTTGGCCTGCAAAGTTGGCCTGGCATCTGCATTCGCCTCTGGGACCACATGACCTGTCGGCCACCCCGTAGCCATCACAGCGGCACTCTGGGAAACATGACAAAGATCCATTCAGGCAACAGACCATTCAGCACAACACAAAAGCCAGAAAGGTTTCTTTAAACCCTGACTATCCATTTAGACCCAGAGTGTTGACCCAGAAAGCTGAACTTTAATTTACTAAATACAATTTAATTTCTTTGTTTCCTCTGGGAAACACTACTTTTAAAGATATGCTATTAACACCTCAACGAGCAAATCTTGTTTTAAAGTAGGACTGATTGTGGCGTTGATACAGGCAGCTCACCCTGACAGTACGGGAAAGACTGATATCCCTCTTGACAGCGATCACATCGCTCCCCGACAATCCCTGGACGGCACAGACAACGACCCGATGCAGTGCACACTTCTGGCACCGTTCCCTGGCGCTCACACTGGCATGCTATTCATAACACACACACACACACACACACACACACACAGACACACACACACACACACACACAAAGAGAACATTATGTAAACCACAGGTAAATACACCACTTTTCACTCATAATGTGCAAATACAGAGGTGATCCCAGCAGCACAAAGGTTCACAGTAACACACACAGACACACATTTAGCCAAGTTGACCTAACAAAGCCCTCTTGAGTGCCATCTGCTTCAGCTGTGAGGTGAGGGGAGTCTGCACAGCCCACCACTCAGAGACACAAACAGCTTGTCCCTCTGCAGTCTCCGTCTCTCCTGGCACAGGGCCCCAGGGCCCACGAGGCCCAACGGAAAGAGCTGGCAGAGAGGTTGGCAACTACAGCCGAGCGCAGCACAGCATCGACCCACTGCTGAAAACGAAAGTGAAAAGGCTCCACCTCACTGGGAACAATGCTGAATGAGTAAATGAAGAATGCAGTGTGTGCATGTTTGTGTGTGTGTGTGTGTGTGTGTGTGTGTATCTCTCTTCTTTGCAGAACAATAGTAAAAGGTTTCTGAGGTCTTTTAAAACTTTCCCGTGATTGTTCAGCTTGTTCTGAGATTGCTGCACTTTCCAGAGTGCCTCCTCCAGAGGCAAAAGCAAAGGACCAGACGAGCGCTGTGCCAGGGCTGGATAATGCCAGGCAGCCTTGCAGCGATCCACACACAGAGGGGCCTCATTGTTAGCAGGCACTAAGCAGACCTCATCCTCTCCATACACCCCCCCCCCCTTCTCCAACTAGCTAACAACCCCCACAACACACACAGTCACTGAAATAAACAAATAAAAAATTGAGACTCAAGCCAAACAAGGATTAAAGACAAAATTCTTAGTCGGTCAAGTCTCAGAAAGAGACCAAACAGCTATTTTCCCACAATGGTAGGCAGAAAAGTAGAATGAAAAGGAATGTTATCTGTAATCTTTTGCCATGTTCTGCTGGTGGCACATTGAGAGACTACAAAAAACTACATACAGTACATGCCAAACCTTTGAAGTGCTTTAAAGTAAGTTCACTACAGTAAATTAACTACTGATCTTAGTGTGAACTGTTGATGCCAAAAACATAACTATTAAAATAAAAATAAAAAAATCTTAATCTGCCAAAACATAATGGCTGAAGACCAGCTGAAGATCAAAGAGTCGCTTCGCTTTAGCCAAGAGGATAAATATGTCTTTTGATATAACTTTTGATACTCAACTCCTGCCTGCTTCACAAATGACATCAAGGTGTGTTGGCACATTTATGATGGCGCTCCACCTCCTTTTATGAGTTTAGAGGACAGAGTGAACTGCACAGACACTTGCTGCATGAAGATATACAGTCATCTCTTGGTTCTCAATAAAAACTGCTGCCCTGGTGGTTTCTGGAGAGGTAGAACCACCAGGAATGTTAACTTTTAACTTCTAACATAAAAGTGTAGCCATTAGGGTTTAATGTCTTCTCCGAAGCCCTCTCATTGCAAAGAAATGGAGGGGTTCAAAAGCTGTGCCGGAAAGCCCTGGGTGGCACACAGCAGGATGAGAGATCCAGCGAAGATACATAAAGTCAGAGAGAAATGGACTCACCGAGACAGAGAAAGACAAAGAAAGATAATGAGGAGAGAGAGACAGAGAGACACGGAGAGAGAGAGAGGTAGAGGGCAAGAAAGGGATGGAAGGAGATGACAAGAGGGGGTTAAATGAGCCCAAGTGCCTTCAGGGAGATCCAGGAGACAAGCTTTATAAGTCATTAGCATGGCTGCCTCATACTCACGTCGACAGCTGGGTGCTCCGAAATAACCCGCGGGGCAGATAGTGGGCTCTGGGGAGAAACAGAGAGATAAAGAAAAAGAAAGACAGAGAGACAGACAGAGAGAGAGAGAGAGAGAGAGAGAGAGAGAAAGAAAAAGAGAGAAAGTGTCACACAGAGAGGGATCGACTACCACTGGGCATGTAAGGAATTGCAAATGCATGCAGACACTCGTGTCAGACAAACCTTTAATATTGTCGGATGGTGACTTGGTGGTAGCTGGGTAGACGGGATATCCTAGAAGCAAAGAGAAAGAGCAGAATATGACAAAGCAGTTCACTTCAGCATATTATTACAAAATATTCCCACACGACATCTTACTTTCTCAATATAACACTTGCCGTGTAAGGAGCTCATCTCGATTAATTTTTAAAGCTTTGATAATCCCACAGAATTGTTGTCTGTGCAGAGGTCAGTGTGAAATCCAAATATCTCAGGGCAGTTTAATACATAAACAAAGAGACATGGGACACTACAGCAGGCAAAATATACTGGGATGCCCCCCCACCCTCTCCCAGCTCTTTTTGGTATTCCACACACTAACGCTTTTTCAAGTGAAGCACAACATAGTATGGCTTTCTGTATTTTCTTGGCCAGGCATTTAATTTTGCTTAACTGGAAACATACACTACCTCCTTCCTACAGTCGATGGCTGAAGCAAATCCTCCTCAACCTAAATCTGGAGAGGCTAAGGTTTTCCCTCAAAGGCTCTCTGAGGAAATTTGATAGAACTTGGGACCCTTTGCTGTCCATTATAGACACATTAGATATTGAGGAGACAGATATCTGAGCTTATTTAGAGTTTTTTTTTTAAAAGTTTTTTATTACTATTATTTTTTTTTACTTAAAAATATACTGGGATGCATATTGGTTTGGCAGCAAACACTAAACCTCTCTAAATGTAAAACTTGACCTCACTGACATCTGAACAGCTGTTTCCACAAGTTGCTCTACTCTGCAAAGACTGACTGACGGCTCTCTGCGGATCCTTTTCATGGCATATTCCATAGTCCTTCTGTTTTTTAAAAAAGTGAAGTGGAGCCACCCTAACCTAGAGCCTCATCAATCAGCATGTGCTGTCTGATGGCATGGAGGGTGTGGTGCACCAAGGTGCTAAAGAAACTGTAGAAAAGCTGTTTGTGGAAGATCTAGAGATGATGGGTTTGAACCGACCTGCATGGAATTAAAAGTTTTGTTCCTGCACCTCTAAAGTGCAAGTTTTGTTCCTGCACCTCTAAAGTGAGCCAAGACTTTGCTTTAGGCTAAGCGCACTGGAGGGCCTATGAGAGACAACTTGTCTAAACTGTCACAACACCTCCGTGCAGGGGAGAAACTAGGTTTGTTTCCCACCACCACCACTCCTCCACCCGCTTTCCAATTATTCCTCTCTACCTCTGCTGCCCTGAGGCAGACATTCTCCCTTGGCAGCCATAAAAGAGCAAGACCGGGAGTCTCTCTCTGACCTGAACTCATTCAGATGTGCGCGAAACCTGTCAGAGGAGGTGGGGAAGTGGAGAGGCCCACTGTCTCCTGGTGGAGTAAGGTGTGTGGAGGTGTGGAGGGCTGGAGAAAACCTTTGTTTAGAGGGGTGGTGCCTGAGCTGATCCAGCTGATCCAAGCCTCCTCTGCATCTATGATTCATAATCCTGGAAGAAGCAACACCCCAGCCTCTGTAAGCTGCTCTAATTTTGTTTGCTAGAATGATGTTACAATTCCGAGGCACTGAATGCATGGCATGCCTTTGTGACATTGGTGCCTTTCGATGTCAGCTGGGGCGCAAAGGCTAAACTGGCACGGTGAGGGTAGTGCCAGGGCCTCTCTTCACACCCTCTCTGTGCTAGCCTGGGAGGATCTGAGAAGCATTGATGTCCACCTAAACATGCAAAGGGGTGCCAGCTTGCCCACTTCCTGCAAGCAGGACAGCAGGATATCCTCAATTAAGCCCCATGTCCTCTTTCACCAACTGACCCGGTGA
The DNA here is from genome assembly GCA_027481765.1 of Tenualosa thibaudeaui. Taxonomy (NCBI): domain Eukaryota; kingdom Metazoa; phylum Chordata; class Actinopteri; order Clupeiformes; family Clupeidae; genus Tenualosa; species Tenualosa thibaudeaui. The sequence continues at coordinate 560,646 of JAIFZK010000017.1, read as the reverse complement.
CTGGGAACCTGCGGAACAGGGCAGTGCCCTCAGGGCCCAAGTTCTTCCAGTCCCTGCACCTCTCCTACACTAACCCATGAAATCTCTCCTCTGGGCTCATGTCTTTCTTATGCACCCACGTGCACCCACTTCACAGTCACCTGTCAATTATTCAGCTTTACGTTTAGGGGCTAACTGACAAAGCTTGTTCAAACAGATGAAATTGTGATTAATGTACAGGAGATTTGTTTGGTAAATCCATCAACTCAGCTAGAATTACAGTTTTTGTAAATCCTCTCCTTTGATGGGCTCAGGGTTAATTTAACTCTGACTCCTTCAACTCTAGACTAAAACAGCACACACGTCTAGGGCTGGTATTTAAGTCAGCACAAAGTTCATTTTAGTGGGTGTTAAAAGGATGTCTTGCACAAATAATGTGAAGGTCGTGCGGCTTACTGATGCATCGTGGGTAACCGTAGTATCCATATGCACACTCATTGCAGTAGTCGCCACTGAATTCAGGTCGGCATACGCAGCGTCCAGAGCCCATTGCACAGCCCCGACTGGACTGGGGATCGCACGGACAAGCTACCAACACACAAACACACAAACACACACACACACACAACAAACACACACACACACACACACACAAATAAAAGTTTTATATCCTTACATAATAATCATATAATCGATGTCTACCAATTAGAAAAGTGTGCAAAAACTCAACCTCAGGCAATGAGAGAGCCTTTAATGACACTTACAAGTTAGGTGTGCCTCATTAGAGCAAAATCTGTGTCTTATAAGACCACTATGTTAAGCAGGACAGTGCCTTACATGTGGAAAAGACTAAATAAGCGCCAAGCTCAATTAGAGTAGTTGTGCAGTTGTCCCACAGTCGTGCAATATCAACAGTTACTGCTGTCTGGAATCACAAACCAGACAACTTTTCACCTAGTCTTTCAGCACCTGTCAAACCCCTCATAAAGTTTGATATTTATGAGATAATGATAATGATCTAACAAAACATCTTCAACCACAAAACAACTTCAATCATGTCAGCTAAGGTTTAACTCGGCGTCAAGTTGACTCACGGTATAGGTGATTTACAGTTTAAAACATTCCATCTGCTTGATGTATGCCATTTTACGCATTAAGGCATATTGCATCTGACTTGCATGGACACCATGTGCTGCTAAGCCATTTTAATTGAGCTGGAGGCTTCTTTAGTCTTTTCGACACGCAAAGAATCGCCCTATTTAATTCTGTCACCTTGCGCTGCCCAAACGCAACTGCCAGCTATTTCTGTGACAAGGACCAGTGGCTGTGACCCGGTGCCAATGTAAACAGTCGCTCTGAATTTAGTGTGTTATGTCTGTAGACCTGGGGAGGGCATGGGAACAACACTGTGTGTGTGTGTGTGTGTGTGTATGTGTGTGTGTGTGTGTGTTTTTCTTTATGCCCTCTGTCGCCAGCGAGGCAGGCGCCCACAGAAGACTAGCTGCTACATAGGTCAGTGGTATGTGGACAGATTTCTCCCCTCTTCCATCAGATTACACTACAAACTTGAAATGTAATTATAACGTTGACTGCAATGTAAGTTTTTCTACTACATGTTTATAATTAATGTAAAAGTTTCCTTTTGCTCTCCTTACTATAACTACCTGCAATGTTAACCTCACATACCAAGGCAGACAGAAAAGCCCATGACAAAATGTTAGACCCATAATTCTTGTTGAGTCTTGATTCCCTGGTATTCTTATGATTTCCATGTCTCCATTATGTCTTAAGAATTCCGTTTAAGGTTAGTGTCAATTCTTAGGTTCATGCACATGATGCTACAGTCTTCACTTCCGCTTGGGCTTCAGGGGAGGGAAGGGTAATAATGATGGTAATTTGCTTCAGAGGAGCACAGGAGAGAGCAGAGTGTTCTTACGTATGCATCCTGTGGGGGATTCCCGAGGCACTCCGTGCGGCCTGTAATATCCTTCCACGCAGAGCTCGCAGTTCACCCCTGCCGTGTTGTGCTGAAATCATATATGTAGTTCATAAATGTTCACATATTCAGATGTGCACAAACACTACACACACAGACACACACATCTACACATATACAAACACACACATACACACACACACACATACACACACGTATATGTGTGCATTTAAAAAAGCAAACACAGAACTGAGTTCACTGAGGCAACGTTCTCTAAAAAAGCGAAAATCTCTGCTTTTGTCTCTAAAGCAGAGTGAGACACCAGACTTGGAGAAAAGTACAGTATTTTGATTTGAAAGCTCTGCGGGCATTTTTTTTCACTTGCTTTTTGTATTTTTGTAGCATGAGGGCATGCTGAGATCAAATCAGCACGTTTCCCCTCGCAACCGTACATTCTATCATGACACTGAAATGGAATAAATTTACTGCTATAAAAAGAAAAGCTAAAGGAGTTGTGTGTAGCCAAGGAACTGTTTCTGTTTTTCTTTAGTGATGGACTTTGATGACTTGACTTGTGCCATCAGAGAGATAATGAAATCCACCTGTTATTCATTTGTTCACTGCAGTTTAGTCTGAACTAGATCTTGGGTTTTGAAAAGGTAATTTTTATAAAATTCAATGTCAGCAATAAAAGGACCAGAGTGCATGACATTCAAAGTACTGTATCAACCACAGACTAACTCAACTGGAGAGAGGGAGAGAGACAGACAGAGTGAGACAGAGTGAGACAGACAGAGTTAGAGAGAGTGAGACAGACAGAGTGAGACAGAGTGAGACAGACAGAGTTAGAGAGAGTGAGACAGACAGAGTGAGAGAGTGGGAGGGAGGGAGGGAGGGAGGGAGAGAGAGACAGAGAGACGGAGAGACAGAGACAGACAAGTCAACCAAGAGAGAGGAAGGAGAGAGAAAGAGAGAGAGAGAGAGAGAGAGAGAGAGACAGACAGACAGACAAGCCAACCACGAGAGAGAGAGAGAGAGAGAGAAAGAAAAAAAGAGAGAGAGAGGAAGGGGGAGAGAGTGTTCACTGACTGAGGGCCTGATACCTGGCAGTTGATGCATACTCCTCCTCCATCATAGCGCCCATAGATGTCCAAACTTGCTCTACTGCGCTCCACCTCCAGGTCGTAATAACAATCAGTGGCATGTGAATGACACTGGCAGGCTGAGTCCAAACACATAGATACACAGACACACACACACACAGAAAGCACACACAGAGACAGAGAGAGAGAGTGAGAGAGAGAGAGATACTCATTTACACATAGACACACACATACCATATTACATATTAATCTATAAAGCCAAGTCATACAAACTAAGAACTCATGTTCAAGAAAGAAAAAAGGCATTATCCTATTTTACAATTCCATTGCCATCACAAGTGCATTCATGTTATTTCTGGAAGGGAGTTTTTAGCCAGTGCTGTAATTTCACATGCACTGTCAGTACAAGCCAAGGTGTGTACGGGAAAGATCTGAGCTCATGTTATTCATCAAAAATTCCTAATGAATTCTGGAGAGGATAAAAACTGCACAAAGTGAATTCAATCAAACACACTGTTGACTGTATGTTTTGTTTTTTCTTTTCCATAGCACACATTCCCTAACTCTTGTGTACCTCTTGTGTGTACTTGGTTTACAAAAATGTTGAGTTGAATTTTCACAGACGAGACACACAGATGAGACACAGGGTGCGTGTCAGTTCCTGTTACCCATCACTCCCTACACCCTAGCCCAACCAACTGAGTCAGCCAAGTCTGCCTCCACCACAAAACCAACTTACACACACAAACACACACACACCAGGTCAGTTGCAGCGGGCCATCATGAGGCACCCACGGCCATGCCATGGGTGAGTCTCTCGGCCTTGTTGTGGCTCCAGGCTCACATTTCAGCACCTCAGACAGGGGAGCCGAAGGGCTGTCAGCACTCCAGGGCAATTAGGAGCCAGCTGGCAGGGGATGAAGCTGCCCTAGGTCTGCGTCTGCGTCTACGTCTACCTCTACGTCTGCGTCGATCGGGGGTCTTGGCAGCAGCCATTACACTGTGCAGCGTGATCAGATGCTGCTGACAATAATGATGATGAGCTCGACTCGCTCGCATAGGCCACGTTTCAGAGCCATAACAGGACACGCAAGGGGAGAGCGCATGCACACACACACACACAAACATACACACACACACAAACATAAATATACAAACACCCACAGGCCCATGCAGCCGGGCTCTCAAAACAATCTTAACAAGACTTGAGGCTGGCACCAAAAGAGGGCAAGGAATGCACAGAGGGAGGGGGGGGGTTGGCGGGAGTCAGGTGAGCTCCAGCATGAGTCACATCCAGCTCTACTCTGAGAGGTGAAAACAAATACGGCACAGCTCACCAATGTGCTCCCTCTGATTTATCACTACATTAACTCCTGACCTCAGACCTGTGCTTTGTTGAAATTCACGCACAAAACCTCCGGATCTGCAGTGGTGTCTGGCAGAGGTGGGAATAAGATATGGCGCTATGTGCTAATGACAGCCCGCAATGTGACGCCCTGAAAGAGGAAAGCATAAAAAGGCTTTGGCTCCGTGTCAGCTGGCACAGGGAGCGGGTACAGCCTCCGTCGCAGTGGCACAGGAGCGAGCGATAAGGGCAGGAGAGGGCAGAGGAACTCACGCTGGCATTCGTTGGCACTGTCCGACGTGGCTGGTCTCCATGGCTTCTGGTTGTACCCCGGGCAACAGCGCTCACATGAATCTCCGCAGGTGTTGTGCTGACAATCACACTGTCGTCTGAAAGAATGAATATTGGAAATACACCATATTAGCCAACAACGCACTATGCACTAATCAGATAAACACACACACACAGATGTATATTAGAGAATGAATTATATGGATTTAATGTTATGAGTTATTCTGTGATGTCATTTCCATAAACTATTTGGCCCAAGGATAACCAAGAGTTGAAAAAGATCTTCCCCTCATACAATGGAAGCTGGAAATAAGCAGATGCCTTAATTTCCTTCACTGCTCAGATATTGGTCTCTGGCATCTTAGAAATGTCGACCTAATTCCACAATACCAAACTAACAATAGAAGTATCATATCATATCTCCAACAAGATCACGCAGTGTTGTGGTTGAAATAATTTGCTGACAATGTGATGACAGCTTCATTTCTCAATTCTTGGTTTGACTGAAAGGCAAAATAAACAGGCAAGATATAGATTCTATTATGTGGTGGCGCTTTTCCAAAGATATTGTGTAATACCTGACATGCATAGTTCTGTATAGTAAAAGCTAGAGCAAATGCATAATGTGTGCATGCTTGTGCCTGTCTGAAGTAAAGTGCAGAGAGTGTGTGGCATATGTGGATCTCCTTGCTTACTGGTACTGCCTGCCAGGGCCGTCGCACTCCAGGGCATGACCGTGGCACACACATCGCCCGCCGACGCTGATGTCTTTGATGCTGTAGTAATACTGTCAAGAGAAGAAATGGAGAAATCAGGTGGGTCCATGCTGGATTTTGTGTGTGTTTGTGTGTGTGTGAAGGTGGGGTTGGTGCATCACGCCCTGAAAACTAAAGCTACAAATCAACAGAGTGTGAAAATCTAAGTCGCCCCCCGTTTTTAGCGACTGCCTTGCCTGCCAGGCATTTCTTCCTGACAGGCAGATTACTCTGCCTAAGTTCAGGGATTAATACAGCAAAGAGGGAGCCTACCTGGAAAGTGCATATGGGGTCAACATTAACCACATGGTCTGTCAAGCAAAACAAAAGTCCAGACTTTGATGAGGATGGAATGGAAACTAACTCATCTTCTACCCTAGTTCAAAGCTGAGAATTAACAGACAAGACCATCCCATTTGGCTGGTAGATGTTGGAGTCCGGTAAACAAGTCAAAAAAAAAAAACACACCAGTGCCATCTATTTAAAACCTGGTCTTCATCCACCTCTGTCAGACCAGTGTCCCACAGTGACATCTCCGTCTCCAGTCAGACGGCACTTTGTATCCCACAGAGGGGTGTGGGGTGGTGGTGGTGACGGGGGTGGAGGGGGGGGGGCGCAGAGTGTGTCAGACTCCACAAGGCCATGTGAACCACAAGATGATGATGTGGCCCACTGGAAAGCTGTCTGGGCCCATTTGCACATTCCCTCCACCACCACCTCCTCCTCCTGGAGCTGCTTCACCAGAGTCCTTGTGCCTCCTCAGAGTGGCCTTGGCAGCAGCCCCAGCACTGGCACTGTGCCCACCCAGGAATGTGCACAGTGAGGTAGAAAGGCAGAATGGTGCTGGGAGAAGGGCTGGGCGGTGGCATCAGCAGAGCCAGAAGTAAATCCAACAGAATGCCATCATCTGTTATCATCATTACAGATTGATAAGGGGCATGGATAATGAAAGTTGTGAGTCATCTGTGCTTGATTAGTATGCCTGTTTGTATGCACAGGAGCACACGTGAACATCTAGCTTTTATTAATGCTGAATATGCCATCACATGCATCTGAACTAATGACAACATGATTCTCTCAAAACATTTATTATCTTAAACACCTTAACGCATTCCAACAAGCTACTGAGCCTTAAACAAAGAACCCATTCAGGTGTGTGGAAGAGACTATATTAAAACTGTACACATGCTTTCAGTGACTTGCTTGTCTTCCAAAGTGACTGGCTGGAAACAATGCAACTGGCCAAAAGAACTTGGTGTTCCACAAGACAAATTTCACAACTAATTTCATTAACTTGAGTAATGATCTGGCTGAGAACCAGGCACTCATTGTTCCACGCCACGCAGAAAGCCATCTGGTAATGGTCCTCTGGCCTGTGCCATTTCCCCTTTCCTTTTCCCCTTCCAAACGCACAAGCAGCTCCAGAGGCTCAGCTTGGTGCCTGAGCTCCTAACAGACACACAGTCAACAATCAAAGCAGGTTTCAGCAGGGAGTTCACTAACATGAGTTACACTGTCCAACATTAGACAGATGGCTGGGATTACACAATTCATATTTGATGGCTTACTGTTATTATCATTATTATTATTATTAGTAGTAGTAGTAGTAGTAGTAGTAGTAGTTGCACTGTCTCCTATAGGAGAGTTGGCTGGGATTACACAATTCATATACGAGGACTTCTATGGTCTTTACATTATTCTATTAGGATGGATAATCATATATGTTTTTAATAGGATTTTTCCACATGGGATTATTGAGAAGACTCAGTTATGCTAAATTCAAGGAGCCCAGACTGAATGCTATGTCTGGAGATAAATCGCATGGGCATCAGTATGGTGGCACCTACCCTGCGTGTGACAGAGGGGTCCCGTTTGGCCTTGGAAATGAGGTGACCGAGCAGGGTGCTGGTTCGCAGAAAATGGAAACGGATGTTGGTGGCCTTGGTGAACTCCTGAAGAGCCGGAGAATAGGTGAAGTTGTTTGCCCCTGGCCGGCGGTTGATCAGCGACACCACAATCTGTGAAACACAACAGCAGTAGCAAGAGCTGATAGCTGTGAAGCAGAATCATCTTTAGTTTTCTTATAGAAATGTGTGTCGTGTCTCAATGAGAGGGAGGTTCAAACATAAAAGCTTGTCCTCCATTTTAAATGTTGTTCCAGACACCTACACGGTTTAAAGCAATGAGGTTATGGTCTGCCTTTGTGGAGAGATTCTCTCAAGTTAAAAGTTAAATATATACAGTCCATGTATATTTATATAAGGTTAGGACTACTGATTGACAGCCCTTTGATGTTTGGATAACTTGATCTTGGACTCTTCTCTTACGAAATTAAAAAAACCTTTAGCAACAACCACCTGTTGTGCTTGTCTGAATGAATAAAACATGGTCCTGATTCAAAACCCGTCTCTGACTAAGTCTCAGTTATGTACTACAAAATTATTCTACCATTGCTGGCAAGAACAGAGGGATGTTTTTTAAAGTAACGCATGACTATCGGTGTTGACAACACCAGTGGGATGTTTTTAAAGTGCAGGACCAAGTTGATTCTAAATTGAAAACAACTGCATGACTCTTACCTCCCCATCCTCCAAAGGCACAATGCGTGAGTATTCAGTGGTACATATCTGTTCATCATCCTCAATGATATACTTGTTTGGCTGCTTCCCAAATCTTTCAATGCACTCCCGTTTTGAATCTGAATTTGGAAATGACAATCCTGACATTATGAGTGGCTCATACACTTAACAAAAGCAAATCGATTTTATCCAAACATATTATAAAAAACATAAAAAATTGTCTCTCCTAGAACCAGGTTTTACAATAACCAGTACAAAATTAGAGTCCCATAAATTCACATGCTGCAGCAATCTCTAATTCCTGTGGGGAAGCTCATTTGTCATCCATGACCACATTGCTACACAAGCAAATAAAATGGCAAAACAGCTTCAGAGAGATAAGAGAAGTCAGACAGGACAGAATGACACACTGAATTTTAACTACAAGGAACTAATGTGAACAAAAGCCTTGGGCTATATCCATATATCCATCCTCTGCATAATCTACAGGGATGCAGCTACACTAAAACATGCCTTTCAGTATGAGGAATCTGATCCAAGGGAACATTGTTGTTTTTTCCACAGTGTGTGTGTGTGTGTGTGTGTGTGTGTGTGTGTGAGAGTATGAAGCATATTTTTGGGAAGAGATGACTGTGTGTGACTCACTGATCCTGTTTAAAAATCACAGGGAGCCAAGCCCAACTCAAACAATACACCAATGCACAGCTTCTACCTGGATCATTAAAATGAGTAATATCAGAGATGCATCTGAAAGTAGATTCTAAAGAGAAAAGCATGTACTGCACATCGAGTATAATTACAGAAAATGCTAAAGCATTTTAAATTTGGCATTTGGTCAATGACCTTATCATCCAAAAAACTAATAACAGTGGGGAGCTCATGCACAACAGTCAGTGAATTCCATTACCATATAAAAGCTACAGTGTTGTGTAAAGCATCCATGGTAAACAAATCCTACTGCCAGTGGTGCCAAGTAATGTCATGCACACATGAGAAATGTCTCACGTCCACACACTCACGTGCAAAGTACTGCCAGGGAGTAAAAGTCCTGCCATGGTCAACAGAGCGTTCCAGCACCCAGAGGTCCGGGCGGGGCGAGTTGGCAAACTTGATGAGGACATAAGCCACGTGGAAAAGCTAAAAATAATAGCAGCACAAAAACAAGCAATATAATAAATCTGATGACAAATCACATCTACAGCAGACATCACATCTCTTCATGAGGACTGCTTTACTCATAACCTGCATTTTAAAATGAGAGCAGTCACTAAAGAAGAAAAAAAATGTTTCATGGCCACATTACTGAGTCATGTGTTTGTTTCAATAATTTGTGCGTGAAACTGTGGCTAATATTCATCCATTTATCATTCCACTTGATCAGTAAGTCAGAACAAGCTTCACCAGCCAGGTGAAATGATTTTGGTGACAAACTGTGCAAGACTTAATTATTTAATAATTTCCCCACAGAAAAATATGGAAAGGTATTTTTCTCTCTTCGCAGTGTAATCTAATTGTCTGGGTTTAAAACCACACATCTTGAAAGGTGATTATTACCGCATTGTCATGAAAAGGTGATTATTACCGCATTGTCATGAAAAGGTGATTATTACCGCATTGTCATGAAAAGGTGATTATTACCGCATTGTCATGAAGATGAAGTAAAACTATACAGCACAAGTGAGCGAGGCATGGCCAGACTTGCAGGGTCCGTGGCCCTGGAGGTACACCCATCAGTCACAGGGCCATGCACAGATAGGCCTCTCTGATTTATGATGGGTCTGTGCATGTCACATTTTTCCCATTCCTGACAGCAGGTCACTTTCATTTTTTGCTTGTCGTTTATTAACAGAGGCAAGAGGCCAAGCCCCTTGAAGAGAAACATGCAGACCAGACATTTTTCCCCACTCAAAGAGCATCTTCAACCAGTGCAGACCTGCTCCTTCTGTGTTTAGGGCTGAGCTCGTGGAGTCTGTCTCTGACCTATCCAAACTGGGAGCTCATATGTCCACCTTCACAGCTGGCTGAATATTCTCATACAGATTTTTACAAACTCAACACACTCCAGCAATAACCTTAATATGATCAGCCGGTGAGAAAACAATATAGAGTGAGCACTCCAATGAAAGTCTGTGAATTCATAACAGCATCAGTGTGGCTTTGAAGCCTTTTCACACCCAAACTATAGTGAAATGGGGCCATTCAAAAGCTTTATAAAGGTGGAACAATAGTGTAAAGGGCAGCAACAGTTAAAATCAAGTGGACAAGATGGCCTGTTGGGTAAAATGCCATCCTGTCAGCAGTCACCAAATGGCTTTTTTCAACAGCCTCACTTTCAATGTCAGCTATAACTATGAAAGGCCATCATGAAACTAAAAGTTTTACAGTTTTGAGAAATCCATCCTTCATCCTGCAAACAAACAAACAAATAAGTAATTAATTAATCCTTATTAGCACAGACTTTTAAGCGATTCTAAATGCCCACACTTGTTCACATATACAGCAACTAGGACTGAATAACCGACAATTGACAATGTCATCTGAACTTATTATGGTGTGATGTGAGGTGATCACAAGTGAAACAGCCAATGAGCAAAAAACTCTGGACTGTCATGTGACATGTGATGTGAAATGATCGTAACTTTTGAGACAACAAGCAACAAACGAGTCAGCGTGTATGTGTGCCCAAGTTCACTCTAAAATTTTCAGCAACCCATCATCAGAGAAACAGGGGAAACACACATGCATTCAGCAGCAATACCCTCACTCTCCAGTCATCATTCAGGGCACATTCTGTTTTCCTCCCAGCCACTGTGTTCGGACACGTTGTGTAGAACAGATCAACAGCCCTCAACGACTTCTCATAGGTCCTTCTACGAAACCCGCCCATTCAGTATTATTACGGGTATTATCTACCTGTCAGTCAGTGCTGTCAGCTAGAGTCAGGTGTGCCCAGCTGCCTCCCTCATGCGCCTACAACAGTACCTTTGTGTAGGCAAGGTGGTGAGCTCTTCCTAATAGCTACACGGAGGGAGCTCACCTTTTGTCCGCTGATGACGTTTTGTGGTCAGGTGCAATCAGTGGCTCTTTGAATCAACAGGGACTTGATGAAGAAGGAAATCATGTGGACAGTGTACTGAGTTGAGATAAGTGACATAATGCAGATAAACAACTATGGATGTTGAGATCGCCATTCAGACTTGTTGGATGAGGAGAGAAATGTTGTTTTTGATTATGATTATGTATCTAAATCAGGGGTGGCCAAACTACGGCCCCGGGGCCAATTGCCCTCTGCTCTCTTTCATGTGGCCTGGGATTAAAGTAATCTAATCTAATTAACATTAATCTAATATTATACTGTAGTGTATACCCGTCGCACATGATAGTTTCAGTACTAGTGTTAAATGTTTGTCAATAGTATCAATAAATAGTGTAGAATTAGACTCTGATCTAGAACAGTTGCCTTTGCCTTGAAACTGGTTAAAAACTAGTGCTCTTAATTGTGCATTGGTCCTTGACAGCTCAGATTTTTCAGCATGTGGCCCGCAAGCTGAAAAATTTGGCCACCCCTAATCTAAATGTAGCATGTTTATCCTCTACCTCCAGTGGGTGTACATATAGAAGTTCTGTAGTGTAGTATGTCTGTAGATGTCTGTAGGCCTATGTGTAGTGTAGGAGTGTGGTAGTGTCCATATAAAATACATATATATCACAAAACTACAGTGTCTGGCTGGCCACAATTATTTTATATCAGTCAGGCCTGTAATTTACACATATAATTTCCCTACTGCACAGGCTTTGCTTTTTAGAAACCTCCTAACTTTTATGTAAATCTCGTAAGCCATGAACTGTCACTTTGCACAGACCAACCTAAAAGGCTAGTAAGACATGTTGGCCGTATAACACCGACGTTTCTGTCAGCTATATTTAAGAAATTCTTTTTTTTGTCAAAACTAAAAAATTCCCTCATTTGCAAAGCGTGTAAGCTGCCATTACATTTACATCTCTATGCATTCTGGGTAAAAGGTGACATCACTTGGTTGACATTGATGGTGTCTATGTGCAGCAACAGCTTGATAGCTGCTCCTTGATTGGACCTTGATTAGATTCAACCAGATAATATCACTTTTTACTACAAGTGATAAAAAGATTGTGAAGAGTGTTTTTAAATCACATTTATGTAGCTGTCAGTCTTATGAGAACAACATGTCTTACTAGCCAGGGATCCCTTTAAAGAAGCTATGCACTTACCCATATCATGCATAAAAGCAAAACATTGTAAGAAACACATATAAAACCTCTTTCCAAACATATCAAACAGTCTACAACCTTTTCCATGAAAATAATTGCCTAAGAACTAACACTAACATTCCAAGGTTGCAATGTAACATTTAACATGGTAGTATCCAAAACATTGTGGTTTACAAAAATGTGACCCACCATGAGAGAATGTTAAGGACTTCTTTTAGTTTTCTATGCAAATGTCCACAGATTGAATGCCAGCACGACTTCCTTGCCACAGAGGAACATGGGAGTGGCTCAAGTTCTAATCAGGGAGCTCTTCCAGTCATACGTAACCGGATAAGGAGAACAAAAAAAAAGATAGCCCCCGCATGTAAACAATTTCTAGGCTTCTGACCTAAAAACAGCATCAAGGCCAGACTGTCAGAGACCAGCCAATTCTAACAATAGACTTAAATATTTCTGGGTATTCTGTTAAACAAGGATATTACCAGAGTATCCTGTTCTAAAGTAAAGTTGGGGGCATCATTTGACATATTTGACAAATATGACATGTTCAAAAATGTAGTTTTTTATGTTTTTATGTGCTTTCTATGTGCTATGTGTTAGTCTGTTTCTTTAATCTATCTTAAACTACTGCAGCCTATCTTTGCTAAGGGAGGGCAGTGTGTGCTAACACACCACAAGCGCTAACTGCTCCAGAGATAAAGGACAACAGGGACCTTCAAGCAGACATATGCTCAAGTCTCAGATTCCAGACATGGTGTGAACATCTCACACACATATTGATGCAGATAGGCCAGCCAAAGGCACGGCCTTTTGGTCAACGACCTGACTCACAAATTGTTATGGAGCACTCCCAGGATTTGACGGTTCACAAATCAGAAGAGTAACACTACAAACAAAAACTATGACAAAAGCTAAACAAGTATACATGTATAAGATGTGTTCGTATTGAATTACAGATGTTCAATAAACACGAACCGTTGTGAAAACTTGAGTTACCACAGTAGCCCTTTAAAGCAAGCAAGCTTGACAGCCTAGAACAAGAGCTATGTATGAGTGAAATTTGACATGAACTTTGCTTTTCGTAATGCCACCAGATCTACAGCTAGGGACTAAAATGTCAATGTAAACATCAAAAAAGAAATCTGAATCAACTCACATCAAGATTCAACTCGGATCAGTAATGGATGCTATTTATATGAATAGTAAATGTATATCAAGTGTGTCAAGACCCTCCATATAGACAAAAAAAACTTCTTAACTCCTGAACAAACATGAAAAATGTGACTTCATGAACATGTTGAGGCATATCTAAGAAGGAGATTGGGCCATGGCAAAATTCTGTATTCACGTCTTACAGAAAATCATTTAAATCCCTAACTCCATGTGTGAGAGAATGCAAGGCTAAAGGACGTGATTAGCCAGGTGCATGGGCAAAGCCACCAGAAAAAGCACAAAGCATCACTGGGAATCATCCTGGTGCCCCCATGCAGGAACCTAGAGTGAGAGCTTTCATTACAATGCTATTATTTTCTCTGCTCATACTGACATGCCCGAACACTGAGCCTAGGAATAAATCAAGTCGCTTTTGTTCTCATAAAAATATGGCAATGACATCATGAGTCGTGTCGCACAATGGGATTCTGTTGCATTAAACTGGTATTCAAAAGACGCCGTAAGGAATCTCCCCTGATCTCTCTTGACACAGTGCCGGTACATTGGCTTACTCGCATTCTCTAAGACAGCAAGTGAGGGCAGATCTTCCCTCAAAATCAGCAACAGTTGACCTACGTTGTAAGTACAGTTCTGCTTTCTCGCACGGCTTATACTCGTGTAGGAATGAGAAAGGTCACGTAGTCAAGATCTGGGGTCTGTCAGAGAAGCGGGATCCTTCACGCACCCACCTCTTGACCTTGCACATTATACCTCCTGACCCCCATAAATAAGAGCGCGAGGGCGAGCCAGTGGTGCACACATCTCCTCATGCTCTGTAATTATCACTGGAAAGGAAAAAGTGCGGGGCACGGAGGTACCGTAGTGTCTGAGAGCCCGATTGCCACTGTCGCCGAAAGCACCATGACCTGCGGTCCCCCGGCTCAGCGCTATTACTGACTGGCTGTGCTGAATATGCTCCCTGAGGCACTGAATTTTTAAAAAAAAAGTCACAGTTAGCGCTGTTAGCGCCGCACCCTTCTGAATTCCTTCTTCGACTTCACACATGCCTACGCACAGCGCAACAGGGCCAGGCACTGTTTACCTCCACCTCTCAATCAGACGGAAGACGCTGACGACAGCTAGTCACGCAAGCGCCACAGCCAAGCAAACAGCAGGCAAAGGGCCTGTTTTCTGCCACATGACTTAGGGAGAATCGTCAATGTGGGACCTATCTGGTGACTCGTACCTCCATCTGCTCTGAATCTGAACTGTCTATAGTTATATCTATATAGCTATAAACTTGTCACTAGTGTGCACACACAATTTTCAATCAGAGAGACAGCTCTGCTGTGGTACAGGGCTGCTGATGGTGCTTCACAAAAAAAGAAAGAGAACTGGAATGCAAAGTGAAGTGTGTGTGTGTGTGTCTGTGTGTATGTACTGTACGTGTGTGTGCATGCATGTGTGTTAAAGTTCTGTATCTGTGTGTGTATTTATGTGTGTGAAGGTTCTGTATCTGTGTGTGTGAGAGAGAGAGAGAGAGAGAAGGCTAGGGTGAGAGGGATGCCCAACCACACATGCGGCTGATCATGTGAGGCATGTGAAGCCGGACAGTGGCCGCATCACAAAGCCCCAAACTGCCCACGAGCTCAGTCCAGAGGAATGTGCAGCAGATGAAGAATCACCTCATGCTTGCTGGGAGATCAGGGTGGCCAGACAGTTGGTGCTGTAGCATTTAGAAGGCACTGGAATCCAAAGACCTCTCCGAACAATGAGGGACAGGTTCTGTCTGTCAGGAACAGGTGGTGGAGGTGGAGAGAGACTGAGAGGGAATTATTTTCTCCTCTGCAAGCATCACAAGAATTCAAGCCTTCCCAACCAACTGCTTCTCCTATTTAAACCATGTTCAGTGAATTAAAATAATGCACGCTTCCCAGATTTTTATTCATGGATGGTTCAGACCAAACCAAGCACAACAACAATGAGCTTTTTGCTCTTCAGTTTCCTGACCCACCTGTTGCGAGCATTTTAAGAGCATTTTTTTTCTTGTCCCACACACTATTTATAAACATCACCATGGTGCAATAACTGCTACCCCAGCTGTGCCAAATTGGGATTACCTGACTCTTTGTGCCGTCTGCTGGGTCTGCATACATCAGAGTGACCCAGTGCAGCGCTGTGCGTCACAGCCTGTGTCACTCAAACCTCTCGCTGCCATTTTGTACTCAATGACCAAAGGCATGGAAAAAGGTCTGACAAATCTTAGAAACAAATCCTCTATGTTGTTTCCGTAGCGCTGCCTGGTTCTGCTTTAGGAGATGGGTCCCATGATCCACTCCTGAAGCCAGGCTGCTAAACAGCCACTACTGGAATCATAAATATGGTCCTGAGACAGAAGCCTGGCTCAGGGCACCATAGACAGAGAACTTCAAAAGTGCAGGACTTTCTTCATTTGAACTTCTTTCCATTTTTTGCAAAACACACTTCTCAGCTCAATGCTGAAACAAAGAACAGTGTAAGCACCATGGAATAATGTTTTATTCAACAGGAGAATGAATGAATCATAGCAATAATTTATTTATAGTTAAAGCTGTTGTGACTTTCCCCATCTTTAGAACATTTCCATGGGCCTACTAAGGAGAAATCCTGAAGGCTTATCTAAATTTTGTCCACGCAAGGTTGAGTAAGCCACAAAGAAAAGATTTGGCTGTCTGTATTCTCCTGCAGAGAGCTGAAACAAAGCCACCTTCACCTCTCCAGGAACTAAGCTGTAGGGTATGCAACAGTAAGCCCAGCACTGAGCCAGGGCCAGGGGCTGTCTATAGCAGACCTCACACATGCGAGAACCTTCACATTTTGTTGAAGCACTTACACTTGGATATACAGTTCCTGTAAACAGACACTTAGACACACATATAAATAGGTACATGTATGCATAGTTACATGTAACACATGCCCATGCATACAAATACGCACACATGCATTCTTAATAGGCAAGAGGCTGCATGCAGACACAAGCATCAATGTGCGGTAGAAGAAAGAGATGTACAATGAATGTAAGAAGTTTTCAACTAATCCTAGTGCATATTAGCATTGGTTAAAAGCCAACTGACTTGTCCTGCAGTAATAACGTATCAACTGCAAGCACGTGCATCTTTCTATGATGGCTTTACAGTTTTGCCAGATACCTGATCCTGTAAAATCTACAATTAAGCTAAATACGACACAGAGACAAACACCTTTCATCTACTGCTGTTAAATGCACGTCTTACCGTTCAAAAGAATTAACACGTCTCACTTAAATAATGCGAGAGTCTGAATTTCACATATCTTGCAACAAATTGTTGACACATGTGGGTAAGCACTCTGTTTAAGACTAATCAAAACAACTGCTATTGCCGGAAGTGTCTGGATGTGAACTACAACTGATAACGATATGTTAATAAAACAACTTCTGTGCTCTACGACACAAACACAGCCAAATCAAGCATTAAATAATACATTAAATAAGTCTGCAACACACAGGTATGCAGTGCATCTTAAAATCCCAAAACATTTTTTATCTGCAACCCAAACACGTGATTTGAACTCTCACTTTAGACCATCTTTGTAGCCTACCTTCAATAAACAAGTGGCTCTTCTAACTGCATGTGCCTATATATAGGCCATCATCACAGATTAAATTAGGAACTACCTGTGTATATGTAACTGGGCTACAGTTTCCTGGAAAACACAGTTTGTAAGGGCACTGCCCTAGTTCAATGAAAACCATGTCTAACCATGTCTGAAGAAATATTATGGCTTTTAACACAGCACCTGGACATGACACTATGAGAGATATACAGTGCAGACGCCATGCCATCCATGTTACACGGTATGCCAGTAAGGTCAGAACCAATAATACCTTTTGACAATACCTTTTTACATATCATTTGTAATGTACATTGTGGATAGTTAATCTGGAGCATTTTTTTGTTTACATATGAACAAAAAATGGTATTCAAAGATCGAGGTCTCTTGATCATGGACCTAAAATTATGTGTCCATCTGAGTTACAGTTTTTGCCAATTATTTTCACACTTATCTCAATATAATGTCCACTTAAGATTCTCTTATAATGTCCCACTACAAAATGTAATACATGTAAATAGGTCTACAATACAGTAAATAGGGTAAATATGTAAATAGAGTTAAATGTAGATTGATTGAATATATTGTATTTCTTTTAGGTTTTGACTTCACACTTAACTGTTTTGATAAGAGTATCTAAATATCTGCAAAACCTTCTGTAGTTGTACATAACATAATTTTGTTGGAGGTGAACATTGACAAGTAGAAGTATCCATGAATTTTGGACGAAGTGGTGATTGAATGTTGTCCTAAAGCAATGCAAAAGAGAACACTGTTTGGTTCCCATAGTCTATGGTTGCTGTGTTGAAATGTTGTAGACACTGCACTGAGACAAGTGTGAAAATTTTTGGCAAAACTGTAATGTTGAAAGTATTTCATTCATAGTCTCTTTGCCTCTTTATAGATCCAGAAAGGCATGCTTACCTGCTAAAAATAACAAAGATTAGGCTAGTGTGTTTCTACAGACACAGGCGCACACATGCACACACACAATAGATCCACCTGGTGAAAGACTGAATGATCCGACGCTTAACAGACCAACTATGTGTGTGATTGTGTCTCTGTGTGTGTGTGTCTGTCTTTGTGTGTGTGTCTGTAACACAAAAATATAAGCTGACATCTAAACTCTTAACCCTTACAAACTTTTACAACATGAGCAATACCTTTAGCTCACAGATTTTCCCATTCTGAGAAACTCTTGACTAAACGTGACTAAACACTTTCTGTTCTGTGTCCCTGTATCCATCCACATACACGTACATTCAGTTGTTAGTTGTGCTATTCTGTATTTAAGATCACTTTGCAACCATGGCTTTATCGGGATTATATCCATTCAGATCTGCTCCTCGATATCACAAAATGGCCAATTACATGAAAAGAACACTATGCAGAGAACATGTAAAGAACAGCTCCTCTGCTGTCAGTCCATAAGATTTAGATTTAGGTTTAGAGTCCAAACTTTAAACCCCCTTAGAAAGGATCTATTCAAACAGGCTTGCATTTCATCCAACCTGGAATCCAATCCAGTGTGTGTTTTAAACCTACTTTGTCTGCTCCTAAAGGCTACCTCAAGGCCACCTCACAAACATGCTGAGGTCACGGTTCCGGGCCTGAGAGGCGAGTTTTGAGAAACATGCCTGAACAGAATCAACTCGGCTTTGAAAAGTGTCTCACGCAAAACATGGGGTGACACTTGCACACAGTGTAGATAAGCACCATGATCTCAGAGCTCCTAAAATACACTGCCCAGAACAATACCACATGCTGCCGCATGTGTTCATTTGGTCACTGCTTTCCAAGACAAGCCACTGTTGCCTGCAGTGGTTTTAACAAATGCCCACAAAAGAGCTGGCTTTTTTCTCCCAGAAACTCACTATAGATCTATAGAACACATGTCTAAGTTAGGCATCACTCAGTCCCAACAACCCCAATTAAAAAATCAAAAAATTAAATGTTTTTTTTTCCTCTTCCAAACTGGACCATTGTTAATAGGGAACCTGTGCTGTTTATTCAGGGTTTTTGAATTGTCCTTCTAGACACAATCTGGATTGGGCCCCCTATGGCTGCTGAGTCAGTGTCTTAAGGAGGCCCCCTAAACCCTGGACTCCCTAGCCAGCCATTACTATGAATGCATAGCATCGCCTCCGGCCTTAAATAAAGCTTTGATAAGAGGTCAAGGTTCAGAAGATAGAAGGGAAACAGTGGCTGTAATGTTGATGGGCTTAAGTTAATTAAAGAGTAAATCATTTATTTAAGTAAAGAGTAATCAGTTTAGTAAAGAGTAATCAATTATTTCACAAGTTTTTTGCTATTCCACTTTACACAGAGTCCAAACTTGGGAGATTTTGAATTCTTTGACAAGTCCAGTGCATTGACCCTGACCAAGTCAAATAAGACAGCCATGTTAATAATCACATGCAGGATCATGCTGGAACCATGGAAGATTCACTGATGCATTGAAGAAGGAAATTCCAAAAACATGCAGTTCATGTGCACTGGATCATATGCCTTTGGTCTGCTGACAAAAAAACCATTTAGCTCTTTGAACTTCCTACACATTACTTAAACCAAGATCATACCATTATACAATATGTCTGCTGAAAGATGTAGATAACATTGGCTAAAGCGGGCACCAGTGTTCTCCCAAACAGGAAACACAAAGATCGTTCACCTGGATCATATCTCCATAGATATCAGAGAGTCAAGGTGCAGCAACTCAAGCACCTTATCTAATATCTTAGCACACCAAGCTTGGCTAACAGTCAGTTGCACTCAAGACAGGCTTTGAATTAATACAAGCAAAACAAAATAATGAAATCGGTGAAGCACACTTAAATAATTCATTTTTGACAATACAGCACAGTTTTCATAAGATATCATCCACAACTACTGTACGCATAATGAAACAATATATTTTGTTGATCGAGCAATGAAATGGAGATGACACTTAAATTGATAAAATGGATGAATTACTGTTTTTTTTAAAGACCACCTTTGACCTACAACTACACAGTATTTACTGCTAAATAGTATTTCTCATGCAGACCTGAAGCAGAAATTTATTGAAAATGAATATGAAATGTCTTAATCCCTTTGGGACAAATAGTGACTGCAGAAGTGTAGTCAGGTAAGGGAAGCCTGAACTGTCATTGACATGCTCAATAGGTGCTGTCTGTGCCAGCAGCATAGAACTATGGGTGAATAATTTAGGCAAGCCCTTTGTTGCACCCCTCAATCCAGTTCCCCCACAAGCACCACCATCCCCCCAAAAGTGGGGCAATACCACATCTTCTGTATTTGGGTCCCTTGAGGCCCCAACCCACTGCCTACACCATCCTGTACCACTGCTTTTCATAAAGGCTGCCCTCTCCACTTCCCATCTCCAAATCAATGGGCGAGGACTTCCCACAGTTCTCCTACAGAGAAAGGCAAACTTAGGGGGCAATTCTTACATGTGAAAGGTAGCTGGGGTGGTGTGGTAGCTGGTTGGGTTGGGGTGGGGGGTCAGCTGAATGAGTTTGGTGCCAGGCTAAGATCCAAGAGGAAACGTGTCTCGCGGCAGGTCAGGGTCCCCCAACCCCCCACTGACCGTCTTAACATCCCGTCCTCTGAGCCTTAATCCCTCGGTGGAATTCCTCCCCTTTTCCACACGCAGTGCATAATTGAGCGTGAGGTGGGATTTCACGGGCAGTGAGCCAAACTTTGCGCGCCAATGCAAGCTGTAATAGATGCATATTCCCCATCCAGAGGGGGCATGAGACCCCACCATCAGCAAAGACTGTTTGACCAGCCATCAACTGACCAGTTCAATGAGCATAGACAGTCAATAATGAAACAACCCCATATTCACCTGTCTGCAAGCACTTACCATGTGTACATAAGCCTTATTTGTAACCACACATGTTATGTTGTTAAGTGGATCCATGAAGTGGATGTCTTAATCCTGGCAAACATGCAGGCACATACCCAACACAGATTGTAACATCTCCCACATCCAGTTGGAACAGATAATCAACTGATATACAATGTTCAATTACGTTAACAACAACAAACATCACAGTCTCAATTATGTATTTTTCCATCTTCAGCAAAACCCCTCTCACTCCCATCAGAACCTAAGAGGGCAGGGAGATATATTGTCCTGATAGAAAACTTCTAAGTCTACACAGCAAACAAGTACCACTGCACGCACATAAGAAAATCATAAGCACAATCAAAACAACTTTCCTTCCAAGAGTCTACCCCTCCCTCACTTCTAGAAATCAGATGGACATAGCCAAAAAACACATGTCCATCAACACTAAAAGCATCTCTGTTGGAAATGTGCTCTTAGAAACAAAGAATCCAATGGGTTACTCACCTGTCCCAAGTCCAGCGTGACGTTTACTTCGTTGTATTCCAGTCCACGGGAGAGCGGCGGACTCTGCCACCAGGTCTCAGTTCCATCAATTGCATTAGTAATTGGATGTGACTTATTTGGATTATTGGAGTTACAGTGTTCACAGAATTGGCCCTGCAGAGCACAAGAACAGTCCACTCAATATGGCAATATTGCATAGGGTTATAAGGTCATATGACAAATGGTTACAGATTATTCCAAACTAATATTATCAACATCCCACATTCTTTAGGAACACTAAAAAATATGGTTTATCACGCGAGAACATTTTCTTTCTTATTTTCTTGTTTAAGGGCAAATGTCAGGTATAACCTTGCCTTACGCACTGCCAGCGCCGATGACTATCGGAGTCTTGCCATAGTGCTAAATGTTGATGAATTCACACGGTTATCTACCTCACGGTTCAAATCTCCGCAGAGACTGCACTGAAACCTTACCTGTATAGTTTGACTATATAGGTCCGTTGTGGGACCACCGACAAGTTTGCAGAAAAGATCCGATCTAGGTCTTCCTAATTCGTCCTCTCCACAGGTGGCGGTGGCCGAGATCCGTGCCTCTGTTGCCAAATTGAAGTACTTCGGACTAAGACTGAAACCCGAGATTTCGTTAGTAAGCACCTGTGTCCTTAAAACAGTCCCCATAAAGACCGCGATGGCCAACAACCTGTAACACTTCATTCCCTTCTTCGCCATCTCTCACATTACGACTTCAAAACTATGAACTTTTCATACTGGAGTACAAAACATTCAAGAAAAGATCCGATATTATGTCCACTGCTAAATCCATAATTGAGTGGCTAGAAATGTTGACTTGCACGCCGTTGCCGTTTCATGGGCAGCTTCGTCCCTCCCTCCGTCATACTTTTCTCAACTCTTATTGCGTTCGCATCTCCTCCACCTACTGCAGTTCGATTCCCCCCACCCCTGGCGTATCAAGTGTCAAGGGAAGAACGGATGCCTGAGAACAGCCTACATTACAAGGACTTTTTAGTCTGATAGGCTAAAATATCTCCCTTTGTTCAAGACAGGGTAACATCACCAACAGGTCCGACAAGAAGTCCGGACCACTCTGAGTGGACCCGTGTATTGACATAGCATACCCCTAGCCTATAATAATAAATGGCAATATTAACGCATCATGTAGTTTATGCGACCACTGCGACTGAAGTAGACAGCGCTGTCTTTGGCCACTAGTGCGCCAGAATTTCCCACTGCGACTCTATGAAACGGACAAGATACTCAGTGTGTCTTGCTTAATACAAACATTGAGCTGATAACGACAGGGGCAGATGACAGTTCTCATATTATGCTTTTAGCAGCTGCAGGCAAGAGCACCCATCATGGATAACTTCAGTTACAACTGTTGCAAATAGTGCATCACAACCCCATCCTCTCTCCATTGCGCACAAGTCTTAATTGCTGAGCAACTGACCAGGCGATGTTAACTAAGACAATTAAGCAATTTGGTTATCTACATCAAACTTTTGCGCAGTCTGACAGCATACTCCTCATGTGTTTACGCTTGCACAACATTGTCAAAGTAAACTTCTCAGTGTGAGCCTTCAAAATAATTGGAGGAGCTGACAGCCATAAGAGAAGTCAACCACCATTTCAATCAGGTCCATTCTATACAGAATACATTGCTCTCCAAAAATACACTGCTTGCATCAACAAACTCAACAACAAACCGTTGTCCCAAAGGCCTATTCTTACAGTTTTTTATCAGCCTGAAAGCGCACAGGATTAAAACACAGGAAGGCAATTTTTTAACAACATAGTGTGACTTCTCATTTGCCTGCTGAGGGTAAATGAACATATGCTACTTTCACCAACCAATTTGAAAGCGACTAAAACAATGACATGTATGTCGTAGCCTTTAACTATCAGGTAAAACAAACAAAATCAAACAGATTGCAAGCATGTTGCCTAAAGAGATAAGCATTGAAAATGTATTTTTAAATTTTTATTTCTACATTTGTAATTGTTTTTAATTACTTTTTTTATTATTATTGGCCAATTTAGTCTGATCTTGGGGCGTGTTGCTACACCTACAGGTAATCGGGGCACACGAAATATAATATTCATAGCATTTTGCTAGTGTTTATTCAACTACACTTATGATTTTTCAGTTCAAACAAGAGAAAATCAATGGGTGGGGCAAATCAAAAGTTATAACGAGAAAAGGTTGATACCTCTATAATAGGCTAATACATGTAGCTTATTATGACATTCAGATTTATGTCTTCGGACAAAAATGACAGGCGCATGTGAGGAACATTGTGCGTCAAATGTAAGAATATTTCACACCTAAGGCAACACTGCACAACATATGACGGCCTTGTGAAATCTACGAGTGACATCTGGTGGATTGTTGGAGTAGGATCTTCCTACAGCCTACCCAAATTTAGGTACATAATCACGTGACGCATTCAGGAACGTTGTGTTCTCAAAGGCTATTCGTCATTGCACTTCAAGTTTAAAAAACTATTTACCATCGGCTGTGGCACGTTATAGAGCTGCTTTTTCTTACTCCCAACATATTCTCTGCTTTTCAGCCAGCCCAATTTGATGAATACCAGCTAACTTCCTTAGAGGACTACTTTTATTGCACTGATATTTCATGAAATGCACCATGATTTATACCTATACACTGTCATGCAGTCAGTGTTGCGAGCCAGAAGTCAATCAGTTCTGAATATACAACTGATGTGCTCACAAATCAGCCAACACAAACAAGGAGCAAAATACAGTATCAAATACTTTATTGACAATAGTTTGCAATTCAGAAGCCTTCCTCCAGTGGACTTTGCAATGTAGAGGCCCTCTACTCACTTGTTGACCTTGATAGTACAGAGAAAGCAGTATACAATAGGTAAATGCCTTCCATTATAACATGACTTTTTGCTTAGCCATTAATATGGATGATATCAGATTTCTCAGTGACATCAGATCAGTTCAGAGAGAGAGTTCAAACAGTATCATCACAATCATCCATAACTAAACAGTTTCCATTTCAGTTTAAACTTTGGTTGTTTCTCTGCATATCAGAGACATTAGTGGTCACCTGAGATATCAGCAGTCACACAGCATTATACAAATTGGACAAACAAACTTAACTTGTATTGTACAGAACACTGAGGGGTTTCAGCATCTCAAAGGTTCAACACAATCGATCATTATGTCCACATACTTTAAGTTGTGCCAAAAAAAAACAACATTTTTGGCACTGGGATGGTCTTTAACAGATCTTGTAAAGATGATGATTACATTACCTTAGAAACTTCACAGCAGGCCTTCCAACTGCACCTCTGTACCTGTGATGTGAGCAGACAGATTAAAATTCTTTCCATCACAGTTTAAAAAGTGGCAAAAACAAAATCACCACAGATATCAGATTTAAAAAGTCAACATCAGCAGCTCAGAGAGAGAGTTCAAGAAGAGTATCATCATAATCATCTGTCTTTCGACAAGAATGGCAAGAAATAGAGAACTGCTGAGGCTCACCTGTTACCCAGTTTGGGGGGCACAACCAGTCCTCTTACAGCCTTTGTAGTGTGTGTGTGTGTGGGGGGAGCGGTTAAGCTGAGGGAGAGAAAAGTAATACTGTAGGATACAAAAGCACTTTAGAGGCAGTTAAAACAGCAAAAGCATGAATTGACCAACTGGATCAGTAATGCTGACTTTTAGGCATTGTAGCGTTTCCCACTTAATACAAGTGTATGCGAGATGGTAACCAAGACGGTGTGGGGTGTAGTGGACCAGCACTAGGAGTGCATAAATGCCACACAACCATCTAAATGTTTTAAATCCATGCACACGAAAAGAATAGGCTGAATATGTTGGGCAAGGGGGAGCGGCATGAATCAAACTTTTTTTTATAGTTTGCTAATTCACCACCAAGTCAATGTAAATGAAACACCAGCTGAACATAATCATCGTGATCACACATCAGTACCTTCGATGGGCTTGCCACACTGTATACCACCACTACGTCTTTGGCACAAGCTCGAGAGACTGTGCCTGGCAGTGTGCAGAAGAGGGCATAGTGCTGAGAATCAAAACAGACAAGTGGGCAGGTTACTTTTCCCAAATGTTTTAAATTAAAAACCCAGAAATTGTTAAGAGCTGTTACATGTACATTACATTGTAATAAAGACATTCCATCTTCTGGAACACTATGAATGTTACCTGACAACTGATCTTGGCTTCACGAAGTGTAACAGAGAGATTTCATCCAGTTACATCAAGTCAAACGAGTAACTCCAGACATGGGCTTCTATGGGTTTTTAAGCCCATGCTAACTGCACCTGTGTCAACTGTAGTATAAACACAAATGATCTAGTCTTTATTTAAATATCATTGTAAAACATTCCAGACAACAGACTACCATTAAAGTCACTTTATTACTAAATGGATACACTCAGGATTCTTGTTTACATCACATGCTCAGGGAGAGAGTTCAAGAATATCATCATCAATGCCATCCATCAGATCAAAATTAGATGAAAACATCTGTAACTCTAGCAATCTTACCAAACACTTTTGAGACCAAACAGGTCTGATGAGATCCAACAGGCAAGACAATTCCTCAGTATGGTGATGTTGCACACGTGCGGCTACAGAAAAAAAAGAAACCAGAATTTTTCTTACAAATCAAAGGCAGATCAGTCATTTAGCGAGCATGTAAACAAACACACTTGACAATTACAAACAATGCGGACTTCCTCGTGTTGGGCTAAGGGTTGGTTGAACTAAATCAGTCCTCAAATAGTGGGGCGGTGTACCAAATAATACTATTTCTAGTAGCGGCAGAGAGGGGGAGGGTGCGAAATGTTCTCTTTTTCCTGAAGGGGGGGGGCAGAAAATAATTGAGAAGCACTGAACTAAACTAACCAACTGTGTGAAGCAACATAATTACACCAGACACACTAATCCCCATTCATTCACTACAGGCACTGTCCCAATGTTGACAACCAATGTCTTCCTTCAAGATGATTTAATCTACGACCAAAAGTTTTAGGATTTCTGACTGGTTTTACTGACATTTTTCATGTTCACTGACATTTGTGGCTGCATCAGGATGTTTGAAACAAATGTTACAGAAAAGTTACGAAAACATTGTTACTTGTTATTGTAACATTGACCTTTAATGCAAATGATGTTGCCAAAAACATGTCTACGCACTATTTTTAACATTAGCTAACCTTTCCGTCCTTAACACAGTGCATTTTCACTGCCACGTGCAAATAATGAACCCCAACCAATGAGCTAGAATTATCGTTAGCCGGCATTGTAATTTCTGAATTTTCCTGGTCATGACCCTCATAGTGAAATGTTACAATTTCTTGATTTCTGGTATTACGTCTCTCGCAAGGAAAATACGATTCCAACATATAACGTAACATTGGATAAACAGACAATTACTCGGACTCGGTCGTGATACTGCGATGGTAGCTAACAAGGTAACTAGCTAGGTATAATAGCTTAAAGTTGGATGCCGTAAGACAGGTGTAGTCCATGGCTCGATTTTTCAAGCGTGTTCAAGTAGTCAAAATGTGCATACTAACATTACATTTTTACCATATCAAAGTAGACTCACCGCAGGCATACTTAAACTTAATTTGCACTGTTCCTTTCTCCTCCTAAAATACCCAGACACCACATGTAGGATTCGTGTGTCGATTCGCAACGGATTATGGGTCACGTCATGACGTCCCATGCCCATACGTCGTATTCAACAACTGTTGGCATAGACGATTTTACTCTTTTGTTTTTCTTTGTCTTCAAAAGATTTGAACTACCTTTAGAAAACACCTGACTGTAAAACAGATTTTGGAAGTAGCCTATATTGCGGTAGGCTGCCTATCTAGCATTACTGCATTTCTGCTATGTGAAGTAGCCAAGGGTACCTTAGTGCTGAGATTGTCCTGTGCATTTTCTGCAGTAGCCTAGGCCTAAACTGATTTTCTATGTAATTTGCCAGGCACAACTATGACAGCTTGATGACTACATACAGGGCGGATCCTCTCGTGCATTTCTCTTCTCTTCATGTTGTGGACTGATGTTTTAATGACTGCAGAAACACTCTTCCTCGTTATGGCCAAAAACCTGAGTCAGACCATTTTTTGGCCATAAGATCGATGGCGGTGCTATCTGTGCCTTATTTGTCGGCACATGATAGAAAAAGTGTATGTGCATGAGATGATATGTAGGGCTTAGGTCTAGTTAGTAATTTATTTAGGCTGGTGGGATTTTGCTTATTGACTCATGCAGAGCGGACCATAAATTATAGAAAAAAAATGTCATAAAAACCCTGTCCTGACATCTAATATTTCACACGAATCCACAGAGAACTGATGGATAGATGATGGTGCTATACCAATCTTTGGAAGACAAATTGCTATTAGTCCTCTTGATTAGAGCTTGTTTGTCAAAGTTGCCAGTCTCCATCCCATTACAAAGATCGATAACAAAATGGTGATATTTTATTAGAGGATGTAGAATTTGTGGAGTTCAATTTTTTACTGAGTGTGTGAAGCAGAAAGCTGATATGTAATTCTAGAATAAATTAATACAATGCAACTTTCATGTTTCTTAAAATGATAAATACATAATTAAAGGCATGTTTTATACGTGTTATGTTTACATGTGTTATAGACAACATCCTCAGAAATACCATCTTCCCACCTGTACTGTGTAGAATCTTTTTAGAGCATCCTGTCCATGTTTACTTTTGAAACATACTGGATGGAAAATCATGGATGTTTTGTTTGGGAAGATGACTTGGTATGTAATGGGTGCAATCCTGTGCCTGTCAGGTTTTCACATCATCTCATTGCCACGCTGACATCCCCCATGCCATCATGTTGACTGCTATATTAATGGCACCATCATTTAATGGCACGGAAATTACCAGTAACAACCTTGACAGCACGAGCCCATTTCTGAATCATGCAAATCTTTCAAATGCAGCGAGTGGCTTTCTGGGGACAAATACATTTGCATTAGCTCTCCAATGGCTCAAAAAAGACTCAGAAAGGCCAAAGTTTGCTCAAGTAGGCGAGATGTTAAATTATGATTTACTGACTAAAAATATAAGCAATCACTCCTTTATATTAACATCTGACATTTATTGAACTAGTTTGGCTCATTAAACACCCTCCACTAAGTCTAATAAATAAAAATCTCAATCAAATAATGACAACATCCATAAAGGGCATCAGCATGTTTTTGTGGGTTATGTCTGCAATGCCACATGTCAACAGTGACGTTGAATAGGTCATCTGTACAGCAGAGAACTACTCTCATACTCAGGTGACAGCCTGCCTCACACCTATTCATATCAAGTCTACACTACATGAGATATTTACAATATGTTCAAATATACATGTACAGTACTCACCGAGTTGCAAGGCAAAATGGAGTAGGTTCCTCACGTTCAAAAATCATAAGTAAACATCACACACAAAATGAAATTCACACATTCCTTCTGGTGTGTGACCAAGAGGTGTTTTGATTTCTAAATACACTACACATGATCATGTTAGAGGATTGCAATTTTTGTGTAGTCTTATAATGTAGAGCTACCACAAAAAAATCTGATATGAACTGGTTAGTTTGATAACCTAAAGCATATTAAATGCAAAATCAATTTCTTAAAAGGCCATTTACCAATGCACATCAATCTGCCAAGTCAAAAAGAATGTTCAGTCTGAAGAATTAGATTATTATGAATTATATCTCCTATCCACATTTAAACCATCTCATGAATGCATTTCTTTTCTATCTAGTATTTTCTGTAGCAGTCATCTGTCACATTCTTTACAAAACCAATCATTTCAGCTCTGCTTTTGAGACAAAACAAGTTGTGAATTATCAACTCTTCATGAAATAATTATGAAGCATGAAACAATTTAAATTTGACTTCATGCATAATTACTGGGATTTGTCAGTTTGTATATGTATCATAGCACGATACAAGTGCATCATATGCATAATGAATAATTTCTCTGCCGTGTTTTGGCATTAAGAGACTGAACAATAATATTATGAGTCACTGAAGACTGAGAGCCTTTTCTTTTTCCTCCAGATGGTAACAAGGCTACAGGTGTTGGTGGTTAAGATTCTAAGATTACTGACCTGGCAGGTCCTTATTCACTTGTAATGTTCCAAATCACACCTTAAACCACTGGTCTGATCTAAGGAATGGCCAGCCAGAAGTGAGCTAATCTATACGGTAAAACCTTTCATCTGAACAGCTCGCCATGTTGAGCGCACACAATACTGCACACATACACACACACACACGCACACACACACACACTGTGTACTGTATGTACATACTCTGTCTTGCACACAGCTACACACCTTTGCACAAAATTATAATCTACATGAATACACTTAGATACTGAATAAAGTAATTTCTGAATTTAAGGCATTCAAAAAATATTGCAGGTAGAGTTTGGACCTGTTTTTGACAGACTCCTTCAACAGTCTACAATCCAGCTCAGTTACTACCTCAGGCAAGAGCACAGATAAAAATGCAATAAAATGAGATGACAATAAGCACTGATGAGAGAAACATAAAAATGAAAAGCAATCCTCTTTGGAAAGTAAGGTCATATTTGGTTCAATTGTCAGTCTGCATCCACAGTTAAGTTCTTAGAGGGACACTCAAGTCCACACTTAAAATGATATACCAACAGTGTACAGAAGAGACAAAAGTCTCTGTCTTCAGTTCTTTATCGTCGGCGTAGTCGTTTCGTTTTGAAGAAAGACAAGTCCAAGATGGCTTTGCCCCCTCACATCTTGTTCTTGTATTTGGAAGCAAGACCCAACACTTTCAGCTAAAAGAGGGAATCGAATTCCTGTCCAGGGTCAACCAGCACGGCCTGGTCTTCACACCAAATGACCTGACCTAGCCTAAACTAGAGGATCTCATGGCCAGACAGCTATGCCAGCTGCTAAATGCTCAATCAGTGGGAGCATTTAGGTGGTCTTGACATTGGAAGGGGGAGGGCGGTTATATCTAGTGGGTGAGTCTACAGGGAAGGGAGGGATAGCACTTGACAGACAACTCTGCTGCTCTGCGCACTCGTGCTCACACCCACTCCTGCATGGAGCGCTTGCAATACAGTATGTGCCTTTGGGTGTCCTTCCTCTTGAAGCGGAACACCGTGTAGAGCAGGACCATCATGCAAAGAGCCAGGATGCAGGGGATGGCGATGGCTACGGCCTTCTCCGTGCCGCCGGCGCTCTCCAGCTTGATGATGATGTCCACATCCTCAGGGTCGTACTGGTGCTCCTCCTGTTGTGGTGGAGCCCAGTCCATGTCCGGGTCGATGGGAATGTGGTCACAGCCCAAGAAGTCCCGCAGGATGGAGCGCGGATAGCCCGGCTCCACACGTAGTCTCTCATTGTTGAACTTCCAATACTCCTTGCCCTTATAGAAATATGTGAATCCTGCAGATAGAGTCAGATTAGAGATGCTGAGAAATCTTGTTCAAAATACTGAAGAATCATATGTTAAGTTATATTTAATCTGCTAAAGTGCATTAGTTGCTGTACTTGATCTATAGACTGACTTAGATTGTGAAGCGTTATCATGGTCCTACCATTTGCTTTGTCCACAAAGGCCCCCTGGGGTGATTCTGGGATCCCCTTCCAAACAGTAATGGGTTTGGGGTAACCAGGGTCCATGGTTCTCAAATCCTCATTATATCTCCAGTATCTGCACGGGATAGAAAGTCATTAAGTAGACAGAATGAGGACAATGTAGCATCCAGACTTCATCAGACAGCAGGAGCTGCTTTCACACCACAGTGCTTTGGTCAGATTTTCCCAAAGACACATGACAACAACCACAAATTTGCCACAAGCTTTTAATCCTACTCACTAATAGGGGAGCAGCAGCAGGCAGTAGCTCTGAACTTTGTCATACTATTTATTTCCTGCCAAGAATGCTGCAGTACATGGCTAAGGATGCTCACTTTTCCCCTCGATTTCTAATGACTTTGCCATTGCAACTTGGCAGCTCCACATAATTAAGCGCAATCATTAGAGGCAGCAGTGCTTGCACAGGAATGCAGCCGTGCCGAGGGGACAAAGGCTCGGGCTTTACAACCAACCTGTCTCCTTTGAAGAAGTAGGTCTTAGCGGCTCCCTCCCACCAGACAGCCGTCTCAATGCTCTGAGTGGGCATCCCGTTGCCAAACAGGGAGATATCCTTAGGATATGTAGGCTGCAGGGTGGTGTCTTTGAAAACCCAGAACCGGTTCCCTACAAGAATTCCGGGTAAACAAACAGAAACACAGTATGATGGGTAACAGGAAGGAATTGCTACATTGAGAACAAATGCATTCCATTGTTTAAAGTAGACAGAAGCAACTTTAATGATTAGTTGTCATTCTCACCTTTGAAGAAAACAAACTTCCCTTCACTGTTCTCATAGACTGCATCAATCTTAGGAGGCAGTCCTCTCCAGAAGTAATTGATCTGCATTGGATACCCTGGCAGCACAGAATTATCTCGCACCCTCCAGAACCACTGGTCCTAGAAAAACAAATGTTGTTAGTATAGTTACATTTTCATGGTTTATTTGGTGAAACTGCAACATCAATGCCATTAATACATATTTTTTAGAATGTAAAGAGTTCTCAGTAAATCCATCGATCCAAATCCATCCTGTTTACCAATGGCAAATGTACCTTAAACACAAACAGCTCCTTTCTTAGGATGGCTAGGGTGTTGAATCCACCATCACAGATGCTAGGTTTGGAGTTTTGGTGAGTGGTCTTTGTCTTTTGTGGGGGCCGATGGGGTCGACTCTGGCGGTCAGGCTTACGCGGGTCAGAGGGTGGCTGCTGGCGTGGAGGTGCAGCTGTGGTCAGCAGCCTGGTGGGCTGGGGGTTCTTGTCAGGAGGACCTAATGAGATGAGAGAAAATCCAGAGGTCAAACAAATGAAGGTGACACAACATTTGTTATACATTATCTGTAATCATGGAGTGAATCAATCTGTAGCCCTGTTGTTTCACATTGCCGAGTGCTGTCGGTAGGTATGAGAATAACAAAATTTGGTTAAACTTAGACCAAATAGTGAAACAGCAGCCAACACTAACTGATGAGGGCAAGGAAGTTTTGTTTTCCTGTGCCCCAGTCCGTAAACATTAGCTGGCAGTTTGTAAATTCGGTGTACATTGTTCCAAGTGCTGACGTTCTCATACCAACTGAGTATTCAGCAGCCTCAAAGAACAGGGATATCGGCTGACTGACCCCAGATTTTTTTCCTTTAAATGTGGTATGTGCCATTTCATGCCTAAGTTAAGTTTCATTCAGTTTCAAATTTGTTTAACACCGGCTTGCCGTTTAAGATCCTGCATGTGTAATAACTGCAGAATCTACACTAGAGGCTCCGAGAGAGCCTTCATTCACCCCGTAATGAGCCATTCATTCATGTAAGTAACTACGAAGCCGGTAAATAAGTGTAAAACTGTTCCTGCAATCTGTCCGTGGTGTAGGGGGTACTCAGTACAACATAGTGTCTCAGAGGGTACGCAGCGGATAAACGTTTGGGATCCCAAGTCTAGAGGATGGGGCCTGTCATAAAGACAGCTCTATCAGCATCAGCATTTCTCAGGGAGTGAGAGTGTTATCAGAGCAGGAGTATCTCTTTGGCGGAGGAGTTTCCAGCCAACTTGTTAATGCACATTTAATTATGCAAATGCAAATGTCAAAATGGGAGGTATTTTTCATCCTATAGATGATTTGACTGAAGTATCAGAATCCCACGTGCTACAGTTAACTCACCATAGATCTTCTGAATGCCTTGCAGATCATCATGCGGTAGCTTGAAGCTCTCTGTGTCCATGTACTGATAGAAGGGAGCCATAATGGCCGTGGGGTCATTGGAGTGTTCCAGTCCGAGAGCATGGCCCAGCTCATGGACTGCCACCAGGAAGAGATCATTGCCTGTAAAAAGACAGGTAATTATGCATACATTTCATATAAACATGTACTTGTGAAGCAGTTCCAGAACCTCAAATAAATTACTGCTCCTAGGCCCAAACAGTGGATTTTCAGGTGTGTTTTGTTTTATTTGTTGTGCTTTTGTAATCATGTGGATTTTTTGTGCAGTGTAACAACAGCTGGCATGGATTTTGTGTTAAGTAGCGTGTTTCAGATTATAATCTTGTCTGTAATCTGGGGTCACAGCCATTTTGGTGCATCCTAGATAAACTAACTGACAGTGAAAGGCTAGGTAATGCTTTGTGATCTGAACACGTGCGGTTGTTCAACCCACAGCAAAAACATGAGAGAAAATCACGTCCTTGCCATGGGGGCAGAGTAAGGGTACTGTCTTACACAACATGCCATATGAGTGAACCTATGTTGCCCCAATACACTGGCAAGTAAAAATACACACATGCACGTTGCACTAGAGCCAAAAGAAAAGTCATAGAAGCTCCACTGACACCTCAGGGCTTGTCTCTCCAAGCACTATATGTGCACATGACAAGTGTTGGCTTCAGGAATCCAGCATGATACAGTTCCAGCATGATACAGTATAAAGTACATTCATTTTGCGTCTACTATCACCTTTCCTGACCTTGACTTTCATCAGGTTACTTGACAAACATATCTACAGGAAAATCAGCATGGGCTCTGCCTCCTGCTGCAGCCTCAATTTGGTCCCATAATAAAAAAGTGCTTTGAGAAGTGCAATTCTGATTTAATTATAACTGAAAAGGATGGAAGACAATCTTAAAGCCATTTCATTGTCACTGACAGATTTGTATAATTCCTTTAACCCATCGTGAGCTGGGTTTAGTGGTAGTGTTAGTATCGCAGATTGGATAACACCATGGTCGACATAAAAACAAATCCAGCGACCTTAAGAGAGCAGCCGTGACCCGCGTCGCTATTAGAAGGGTTAAATGAGAGGACACAATTACGATTCAAAGCACACTGCATCACTGAGGCCAAAAGCGAGTGCTATCAGGCTGCCAGACTGTGAGAGTGCGGCTGGCTAATGCCTGCGTGTGCCGCTATCCATTATCGCCATGCTGGAGCGCTTGTCTTAAAAGCACTCAGGTCTAGCAGTCTAGGTAATTAAGGTTAAGTGCCTCTGGATGCAACACAGTGGCAGATCTGATTACCCCATCAAAGAGTGGCTTCAACCCACCTGGTAATATTCACAGCAGCCTCTGGCTTCATTTTCTAACCCTCTACCACCTTATCCATGCATGTCATCCATACTCCACACACTGGCCCACGCTGAGTCAAACACAAATACCCAAGAGAGGGACTCGCTGACATTGTTTATGGAGCTCACTATCTCACCATCGTGGTTGGGGTTACCAAGGGTCCAGGGCTCGTCCGAGTCAAAGTGGGTGTCCCCTCCGATGCCAGGGCCGGGGAAGTAGGCGTGTGCCAGGAAGCCCCCCTCGCCATCAAAGGGCGAGCTGTCGCCATGGAAACCTGAGGCGAAGATGATGGTGATGTCCACCTCCCGTTTGCCGCTCTCCAGCGCGCTGTATGGCACAGCTTCGAAGCGCAGCGGCGTCACGCCCTGCCACACATCGAACGCCCGGCGGATGGCGGCATGTGTCTCTTGGTTTCCAACCTTAGGCGTGAAATTCTTTAGGCTGGAAGTGAGAACAGGAATGGTGAAGCTATGCTTGGTTTTATCTATAGAAAAGGAGAAGCTATGCTTGGTTTTATCTATAGAAAAGGAGAAGCTTTGCTTGGTTTTATCTATTGTCTTCTGGGCTCGATTAATTTAAAGGCTCATTGCGTTGCCCTCAGCAGGGTTGTTTTTTAATGTTTATATTTTAAAAATGGAGATGAATTTGATGTTTGATGATTAATGTAAGCTTTTTTTGCTGCATGGAGCACTGTGACAAGCATCGAATAAAGACAAATATCCTGGCACTGAATGTAATTCACATGCCATGGCTGTGTCTGAGCAACAAATTAGGCGATCAATGAATTCCCCTGCTGTCTAGGTCAGAGAGATAAAGAATGGAGGAGCACCATGATGAAGGAAACCAACACTTCTAGGGAACAGTGAAACAATCATCCACTGATGTGAGACTGCATCATACACACACACACACAAACTAAAACCTGGAAATGGTGAGAAAGCAATTTTTCCTCCCCCCCTCCAAAAAAACCTATAGTCACTCGAATCCAAGCTTTACTCCCGAGTTTACTTTTAAACTGTTCCAGCCA